>JAOTBA010000009.1:5826479-5846159 GCA_025629845.1 Erythroxylum squamatum | reverse complement strand
AGCATACTCAATGAACATGTTTCAATTACATTTTTCCAGCTTTTAACTTCCAACATATCACATATAACCCATCTTGTACCTAAACCTTCTTTTCTATTTCATTTTAAGTTCAAGAATTCTCCTTTTCTCTACACATGAATAATCACCAATAATTTCTTATTTAATAGTTCTAACTTCTAAAAAAAGTTTGGGGTCCAACAAGGATAACAAAATGCCTAGAGATAAGTGCAATGAAGTTCCAATCTATTATGTAAAATGCTTTAGTGAAGTCTATTTTGAGAGCACAACTTTTGATATGTTGCTTAGTGTTATAGTCTTTGAAGATGTCTTATGCTAATATAATATTGTCACCAATTCTTTTTCGAGGAACATAATCCCTTTGACAAGGATTTATCACCTCTGGTAAAGTATGCTTCAACCTATTTGGTAGAATTTTAAAAATGATTTTGTAAACAATATTACAACAAGTAATAGGTCTGTAATCATTGAGACTCAAAGGGTTAGTTGTTTTTGGAACCATACATTGTTAAGTTTTGTTAATTTCAGCCAGTAACCTATTACTCTTGAAGAATTCCTACACTGCACATTTGTCTTGGAAAAATCTAGAATTGAAACCATCTAGACCTGGAGCCGTGTTAGGAAGAAACGAGAATAGAATATATTTGATATTTTCACTGGAGACATCTTTGAGAAACATAGGGTAATGGTTTTGTGCAATTGCTCCTTACATGTTCCTTAGAATTTCCTCAGGGAACTCTAAGGTGCTAGCTAAGATACCATTGATGCCTATGAAATGATTACTAGCCACCTCTTTCATCCCCTCTTTATCATGAACTAGGTTCCACCTTGAGTCCATTGGTGATACTATTTTGTTTTTGTTTCTCCTTCTCTGGATTACATTATTAAAAAAATGGAATTTTTATCCCCTTCTTGTAGCCATTAGATTATGTATTTTTGCTTCACTTGAGATATATAAGCTTCAAGAGCTTTAAAATACGTCTTCAATTATGCTTTTTCCTTCTCAATTCAATGTTAAGTCCTTTGGGGTAATGGAAAAAGCCTTATGAGTAACTATAAGATTTCCAAGACTTGAAATTTGTCAACTTTCATTGGATTAGTATTATATTTCATTAGTGATATACAATCTTTTCTTTATATCTTTCAAACTTTGTAGGCATTGAAAGTTTTGATCTTTGATATGTCTTCTCCACTACTTCGTAAATGATTGAATTAATATGTGGATGCTTCAGGAGAGAATTGAAGAATATGAAGGGAGACTTCTTTTTAACTGATATACTATGGATATTGATAGTAATAGGAGAGCGGTATGAGAAAAGTGGTTCTTTAAAGATATCATAGCTCTCACTTAGTCTTGCTAACCACCTTCCATTAACTAGACACTTGTCTAATTTCCTTCGCAGGAATCTATCTCCACTTTGGTGATTGCTCTAAGTGAATAAAGAATCATAGTATCTTAGGTCCACTAGTTCAAGTGAAGAAGTGAGGGAGCCCAGTTCTTTAAAATTAGCATGTATGGTACCTCTTCCACCATTAGATTCAGAATGTGAGAGTAAGTAATTGAAGTCTCATGCTGTTATCCATGGGGTTGTTATTTTATCCTTAATTTTCTCTAGATCTTTCATAATCTAACTCTCTAGTAATCCCCATTAACAACATACACAAATGAGATAGCTATATATTCATTACTAGATTTAAGGTTCGAATCACAATGCAGAAGCTGATCTGTGCATAACCAATTAGATAAGCGTAAGTGAGCTAATTAAAATAAACAATCAATCTACTAATGGGGAGCTTAGAGTGATTACTTAAAGTAGTCCAATTTGTATGGAGAAATTTCAAACCTCTTAGATATGACTCTACCTTTAATTTGGTCTCAATAAGACCAATAAAGTAAACTTATCTAGTTATTAGGTGATCCTTTAAAGCTAACTGTTTATTTAGACAATTAAGTCCACGAACATTCTAAATAGTGGAGACCATCAGGAGTTTCTAGACTTGGTCCTTCTCTTTGATTTGTGATTATTAGAACCTGAATCTAACCATTCTTCGTTTTGGTTCCTTGTGTTATGATCCACTTCAACTTTGACATTTGTAATCTTTTCTAATTATTCATCAGTGAAGTTTGATTATGTGTTAGAAATTACCTCCTTTCTCCCAGTTCTTCCTTCTTCATGGAAGGCAGTTTCTTTGCCTCTCTTATTGAGTTGAGGGACTGAACCTCCACTATTGCTAATTACTCCTTACTACTTGTAGTTGGAAATGAGGATTGATTCATTCTTGTAGTAGTTTGCTCATTTTTACCTGCACTTGTAGGGGATTCCTTACTATTTTCTTGATTAGCCTCCCCACTTATGCTTGGTAATTATATTTCCTAGGGATCCAAACTTTGGTAGTCTCTATCAAATGATGTCTCCATGGATATAATAGCTTCACCATGTCCTCTATTAGGTCTCTATTGCCATTGAACTTCATTATAGGGATGATTTCAGGCAACTCCTTCTTAGTATCAATTTATAAGCATACCCTTGCATATCCTTTTGATATTAGCAGTATTATCATCAATTGCTAAAGGAGTACCTAAGTAACTAGCTAAATAACTTAAATCCTCTGAGGATCAGTATTCTAGAGGAATATGATGGAAATTAACCAATATGGGAATGATTTTCAGTTCTAATTTAATCTGTCTAGTTTAAAGTCGATTTCCCATTTGCTTACAAAAAAATAGACTTACCATGAATGTTCTATAACCTCATTTTCGTTATATTTTATGCCATTTCTTTAGAAGAAAATAAAAAAATAAACACATCATACTCAGTTATCAAAGTGTTTAGTAGTCCCCATTTTTTCCAACTCAAGTCAAATCAGTGTTGAACACTTGGAAAGGCCATTCTCTTGTCCAAGAAGTAGCCTATCAAGGACACTTTCCATTTGGTTGCTCCATTTTGCAACACCTCAGGTGGAGGAGAGATTGGTCCCTCCTTATTGATCAATATGAAGTGCAATTTACCAAAGCTATCAGGATCTTATATTATTCTACTCTAAGACTGTTTTTCCACTTTCTGAGAAGAGGGGGCAGCCTTCTATATAGATGGAAGAGGAGGTAAGTCATCTTGATCCAAACGAGCCTTATGAGTGGCTATAGGAGAGGGGGTTGAGGAGGAAGGTCCTAAAGATATTTTACTAATAACAGTAAATTTTCAAGACTCGGACCAAGCAGAAAAGTTAAACTAAGGGCGGATCACTTGAAAAGGAAAAACTGGGTTCAAATATGATGAACCAAGCAATAATAGGTAGTCAAAGAAGTGAAGAATTCAAGGGAAGGAGAAAAAAGGGAAGTAAAGCACACAACAAGGAAGACACAATCAAAGGAAGACGGTTGAACAACCATGGGGATCGGGTTTAGAGAGAAAGAGTTGCAAAACTACCATTCTTTTTTTTTTTACAATATGTTTGTCACAGTGTCATCTTTTTTTTCATTATTATGTTTTATTTTATTTTAAAGTGACCTTGCTCATTGTTTCTTTTGATATTTTATCTTTGATCTATGTCACCTTACTTTGGTTTGTTTTAGAGAACTTTTTATATGCGTAACAATGTGATTATATTAAGACTCATTTAGTTAATTGTAAGTTAATTAACCATCTGTTAGATAGAGCTTCTTTGATTTGGTAACTACACTTAAAAGCAAGTGAATTGGCCATCTATTAGAGAAAGCTTTAGTAATTGCATATGGTAACTACAAATGAATTAGCCTCAACTTGAAGCAGGTAAAATTCTATCTCTATTTCAACTTTCTTTATTTTGTTTTAGAAAAATTGTTATGCATTCAATAATGTGATGTTTATAAGACTCCTTCGACTCTCTAATTGTCTTTTTTTTTTGTATATGATAACTTACTAATCACATTTAGTTTATGTTATCCTTTAAAATATAATGTTCATTTTATTTTGATATATTTCTTTCTATTTTACCCACTTCATTTTTATCTTACTGTTAATGTTGGTCTATATGTTTCAGTTTAATTCTAGCTTATAAACTACCATGAATTGGCTATTTTTTCCTAACCTTGGCTCGTAATCATTGTTTTAATAACTATCTTTTCACCATATATTATCTATATCTAGATTTGTGAATCTTTTCTTGTTATTTTGGTATATGGTGGCTCTTGGTGATAGTTTTTCTTGCTAACCATGATCCCACTACTTTTTTCTCATCTCAAATTTGTGTTTTCTTATCCTTTTAAGCTTTTGAAAGTGAAATTAATATTTAAGTTCTTTTAATGCCTATTTTTGTACTTTAATCTTTTTATTTCTATGGTCATAGTTAATCGCAAGGAATTTACTATAAGAGAACATATGATCAAGTTAATTTTACATTTTATTCATTGTATATGATTCCATTATACATTACATCTATTTGGTAGCACATTATGTTTATATGGTAGTATGATTACATATTATGGTCTATAATATGTGAAAGTTATATGTCATATTTATTTGCTATATAGATGCTGAATTTGTTTTCTTTTTGTTATAGGTTTTATTTAAGGAATGGTTAGTACTTTAGACCTAAGAATTAGGTTTGAGTGCTTCTATGGTGGATGCTTCAAATTCAAGCCATAAATGACATATGAACGTGGAAGAAAAGATTGTGTAATTATAATGTACATAAGATTGCATTGTTTGATTTCATGCGCAATGTTAAGAGGATAGATAAAGAGAAGCATTGGATTTTACCTGTCAATTCCTACATGATTTATTTAAAGATGGTTTGAGACCACTAGAAAATGATAATGATGTGAGGACCTTGATAGGTGAGATTAAAAAAAGAAAGATGAAGACAATCGAGGTCTATATGGATGGGAAGAAGTATCCTAAGTTACGAAAAAAGGATTTAGCTCATTTTTTCAAAGTTGGAGAAAAATAAAAAGGGAGACTACTAATTATTTGGCTCATTTTATACGTAATGAAATTTTTTATTTAGATGTAATACCTACTTACTCAAGTTATAATAATAATTTAACTTAAAATTTTCATCATGTAGTGAACCTAAAAAAAAGATTGCACATATAAAAGATGGTAGTTAACTAGGATCCTTTGTAGCCATGAAATTTTAGTGATCATATTAGGGAGAGGAGATCATGATGATTATGTAAATGAGTACTACACAAAGGAGGCATATCCACATTGTTATTAGAAGAGCATAAATCTAGTATTAGGTGGACATTTATAGTTAGTACCTAAAGAAGAACATGAATAGAAGATCTATCCTCCTGCTTATAAGAAAAGAGTTGGAAGGCTAAAGAAAAAGAGAATAAGAGAAGTTGGTGAAGGTAAGAAGGGTACTATTTCGGCAAGGACTGTAGGACGTACCACTTACAAGAAATGTAAAAAAAATTAGACGTAGTTCAAAAATATGAAGATGTCAATCCCTATGTCACATTCCATCGTAAGATTATTTATTTCAAGTTGAAAAAATGTTTAGAACCATACAGAGTCAAGTGCTAATTTTTTCTAAAGAAAGAGTTATATTTAATGCATCATAAAACAAGGGATGAAACATATTTAAGAAACAAGGACAAAGAAGAAAGCAACCAAAAATCAAGTTAGAATACATAACATCTCTAAGAGCACAAGAAGGAGCTAGACTAGCCAAAAGAACAAAAAGTATAATATGTGTACAGTATCTGGTCCTATAAAATTATAAATAACTCATGGGGACTTTCTATACAACTTATGTAGACCTTTTGGACATATGATTCTTGTATTTATAGTTAGCCATTGGATATCACTTTTTTTAATCTTTTAATGATGTGTATACTGACTCATGTGCTTGTAATTACAACACCATATGCAACGATTATTGATGACTCTTAGAACATATTTGACAATCTTTTATACAATCCCATGTGCGATTTTATTGATCTTCTGAATTTGTTGACTATTTTTATGATGGCTCATGTGCAGTACTAAACTGAATAATTTTTTATATGAATTCTTTTTGGATAGTCCTATATGTAATAAATAAAGGTATAAGTTATTTTAAAAGACATGTGTTTGTACATACTCATGTGAATTAAATAAAGGTATAACTCAATTTCTTTAATTTAATACGTAATATTGTAAATTTAACACATAATTTAATATATAATGTCATAAATTTAATATATAATTTGATATATAATGTCATATAGGAAAACAACTCATCTCATCCCTATTTCTTTTACATAAAAATACTAACCATGAGGCCAGGCGTAATCCAAAATAATATCTCAAACCTCATAACCAATTAAGTTTATTATCCTCTCCCTTTTGTTCATTTTAAGCCATTAAAATGTTCTTCTCTCTAAACCATTTATGACATCTACAATTTTTGGAGTTAAATTTTGCATCAAAACACTTAAAGAATTGCAATATACTTTTCGTATAATAAAAACGATAAATAATCATCATTTTGTTACAATCATTCTTTATATTAATAAACAATACATATAGTTTATCCTATATTTCAAAAATCTAAAAAGACTCCTTATGGGGTTTTTTCAATCCAAGAAGTTCACAAAGCAGCCTACAGTCCATAATTGCAATATATATCGACAAATTGTTATATACTCGATATTATTGATGATGATGATTTCATATATCAAAAACCTAATAAAACACTATCAAGTATTCACTTGTGATATTACAAGAAACCATAGCATTTTGTAGCTAGTGAAATCCATACATGTCATTGTATACTTAATGTATCAATAGAAAACATCACATTTATGAAGTAACACAAATTTCCTTTATCATTAACTTCTTTTATAGGCATTGGAAGTGACACTAAGGTTGAATATAATTTTCATGTAAATTGTTGGGTTATAGCAATTTGCTTGATATTGTAGCAATCAAACCCAAAAACCTTTTGATGATAAAATTTTTAATGTATAAATGGTATGGAGAAAGGTACTGCTAATGTATGAATAATATGGAGAAAGTTATTATTAATATATGAATGGTATGGTGAAAGCATATGAGTAGCTTAAGAAACATATAGTTGAAATACAAACTTAAACCTAATTAATTGGCATAACAACTCTAATAGGTTGAAAAATTATATTTTTAGCGTCATGATAAATAAAACACAACGTAGCTAAATGATTTGGATATATTAAGTAAGATAAGAGTATGCATCTTCCATTGAAGGAAAAGCAGATATTACAAAGGTACTAATAAATATCTAAAAACTAAAAATTGAAGCCATGATGAAATTGGACAATTTAATAAACAATTTTAATAAGACTATCTCTTGATTCTCATAAAAAATTATGATAAAAATCATGGTTCTTGAAGATCAAGGATTCATTTCCATAGTTCGAGACTAAAATAATTTACATCATGTACAAATCAAAACTTATGATTGAATATTGTTGTGATATCTCCTACGGAGTTCCTTTTGAAATGAACCAATAATTGGGAATCTATATGAATACTATCATCTCCTTTTAAATGATCAATGCTAAATAAATGAAACTTAAAATTGCTTTCTAGTTTATGTTCCTTCATATGTCAAAACAACTTAACTCAACCTCATATTTTGTAATCATTTAGACCAAATTAACTAATTATAGTTTTGTGACACAAAACTTAAAAGAGAAATAATTAAAATAAGAAAATACAAGTTAGGGTTATAAAGGCTATATCTTCCTGAGTTTGTTCCAGAGGGGGACTCTCTAAAATGCATGGTTGAATGCATATATAAATGTGATGTAGAGAGGAATTCTCTCAGGGATTAGAGAGACTATAATATGAATGAAATGGTCCTCAATGATAGTTTGGGAAACTTTAATCTTGTCTTACCTGTAGGCTATCACTATTTTGCCATAGTGATGACTTTGATGACTATTAACCAACTACTAGTGATGTTTTAAGCATGCTAGGTTTAAGCATTTGTCCTCCCTTAATTTTTTTCCCAAAAGGTTAACTGCAAAAGATTTGATTAATCCTATGAAATCTTGGAAAGCTACTTATTTACTAGGGCAATTGAGACCACTAACATTCTAGACTACAGTATTCATTGGGGAGAGTGAGATTTAGAAGATTTTTCTCTTCCTTTTATATTTTTTATTACACACAGATTTGAAAGCTACTTCTTACTCATGTTCAGGGTGTGGGGTGCTTGATGCTTGTGGTCACTTAAAGGGGCTTGAATAGAAGAAGTTAAGGTTTTCTTCTCCTTTTTTCTTTTAAGAGCACTTCTAGGGGGAGACTTAACCCCAAGCTCATGAATAATCCTCAACTTAATAATATCCACATGAGGGAGCTTCTATTGTAATTCTAGAACTATTTCTTAAGGTAGTTCCAAGCTAGATGTGGCTTCTTTAGGATTACTTAGGTTCACATTCATTCCAAAATAGAATGCCTCAGGTTGTAGGATTAAGAGCACTATGACTTCATAGTGCTTACCTGTAACAAACTTTCTTTTAGTATGCCTTTATATCTAGCTCAGTTTAGGTTGGTCAGACCTCTAAGGATACGAGATCACTACTACACCCTCAAAAGTGCACCCTTTCATATAAACGTCTAAGGGGTTAAATTTAGGCAGTGGCTTTTCTGTGTGCATAAGCATACATACTCTTACAAAGCTTACTCTCTTTAAGCTATTAGTTCCTCCAGTGAGGCATAGAGACCTTCTTAAATAGCTAGCCAAGTAGCTTATTCCTTTTATAGTCCAATAACATAATGGTATATTGTTATCTTTAACCACAAGGGGACTTACTGCTACTTGAGATTTTGAACTTAGAGGCTTGGAGACTATTTTCAGAGAAGGATAGGCTAATTATTGTAATGTCATAGGTTTACCTCAATAACTTTTAGTGCTTAATCTAGGGTTCTAAATTTAAATAAGAAGATATTATCTTCATTCACCATGATATAAAGGAGTCCCATCTTCTTCCATTGATAATGAGTCTAGGTGTCAAGAAGAGGAAAATGATGTCTCTTGTGCATAAAGAATTTGACAAGATTTTAGTGCATTTTATTTGCTCCTTCCTTAAAAATGTCTACTGGGGGATTGACAATGTAAAGGCCATTTTTGAATATAGGATGATAGTATTGAAGCTTTTAATAGGGGGTGATGGGGCTCATCCCTTTGGACTTGAAGCTAGGTTTTCTTAGGGTTACGAGTGGAGCTTAGGTGGTTAGAAGTAGTTTCTACCAGGTTTTATAGGGAGGAGTCTTTTAAGGGTAAAAAGACTGAAGAATCAAGATTAGGTGCGACAATAGGTGTGGTTAAAGTGGGGAACTACTCAGGGCTTAGAGGCTCAAGTATTGACATTATAGCAAAAAAAGTAAAGTGAGAACTGAAAAGGAGGAAGGTTGAGTAGGTGAAAAAATTCAAGGGGGTTGGGAATAATATAAAACTAGGACCATAGTGGAGTTTGAGAGAAGAAGCTTAAGTTGCTCAAGCAAGATTAAAGGACTAAAGTTAAAAGGAAAATGTGAGAGAAAGATTGAATACTTGGCAGGAATAAGGTAATGAGCAAGAGGCTAGAATATATGTATAACGAGGGAGAGAACCAAGGAATCCAATAAAAGTTTTTAGATTAAAGGGTATGAGGAGCTTCCAGGAATACACTTGATCAACCCTAGCATCATGCAGTCTTTATGGAAGGTTAGTGAAGTGTGTAGATCATTTCTCTCTTCAAAACCTGCACCTCCGAGGACTTAATTTATTATAATTGTTAATCTAATAAATTCATGTAATTAAAATGTATTTAAATTTATGTTTTCACTTTATTAAAAAGTGAAAGTCAGTAAAGATAATGCCTTAAAATAATGTCTAAAATACTTATATTCTTATAATCTTATAAACGATTATGAGATTAAAGAAATCAAAAGTTCAAACTTTGAATTATCTGAAATTTTAGTTGCCTACTATTAAGAAATGGGAAATTTTAGTTCATATTTTGAAGATAATAAAACATATAGTTATAAATATTTTACCTTTGATGTTTAAAAGAAAGTAATATGAAAATATTCATATGTGAGATAAAGTAACTCATAAAACCAATTGAGCTAAAAAATGCATCATGAAACAAATTGAGTAAGTGGAGTATCAAAGAATCAATAATGAAGCCAACATGGAGTATTTGAGTTAATTGCATAAGCTTTAATTTGACCCAGGTGAAGAATAAGTAAAGTAGACCAAGAACAATAAATATTCAAGTAATTTCATTTATAATAAATCAATGTAGTTCTCGGAATATCATTTATTTGTCCACTTTAATTATTTAAAGGCTCAAATTACATGAACATTGCATGCTTAGTCTTAATGTCATAATCTTTTACAAAATCACAACAAAAAAATTGGTTCAATCTTAAAAACAAATTTATGATCTTTAAAATATATTTTTAGAGAACTCTTAAAAGTTGAGTGAACCAAGTTTTTATTAAATCATGAGTTTTAATCTTTGAGAAAACACATAAAATTTGAAAAACTTTGTGTCGACCTGATTTAAAATTTTCAAGCATTAACCATGATATAGAAGAGAATAGGATGACCTATGAAGATATTGATCGACCTAACAAGTGTTTGATATTTTAAAATTAAGGTTTAATTAAACATTACTCGAGCTATGTGAGATATATGTCCATTGAGCTCTTTAAGAAAGGTTGAGTCTTCAATAATATAAATTTGTATCAATAATACTTTACGT
Organism: Erythroxylum squamatum; assembly: GCA_025629845.1. NCBI lineage: Eukaryota > Viridiplantae > Streptophyta > Magnoliopsida > Malpighiales > Erythroxylaceae > Erythroxylum > Erythroxylum squamatum. The sequence continues at coordinate 5,835,436 of JAOTBA010000009.1, read as the reverse complement.
GGATATGGATATAGGTCATTCAATTTGTCTATTAGATTAACTAAACTCTAAGAAACTAGTCATCGTAACAATTAATGTTTGTTTCTAATAAATATTAAGTTAATGATGAATATAAATAATCAATAATTTAATTGTTATTTATCTTTATGACATTTCAAAATTCTTAAACTAATTTAAGAGAGTTTTAAGAATAATTAAGACGCTATCACTTTGTGAAAATTTTGAGATTCATAACTTAGTGTTTCATTTTCACTATTAAGAAAGACATGCATGGTTCCCTTTTATTTGAGATAAAAATGTCATATAATTTTCAATGTACTTTATAGGAAAAAAAAGATAGTGAAAAATCTCAAATAAATCTAGAAAAACAAGTATAGGCTAAAATTGTTAATCGAACAACTATAAAAATTGTTTATTTACTCTCTTCCTTATCATTTTATTATTATTGTTGTTGGGCCCCGTTTTTGGAGCCCAACACCGGAGTCGAAAACAATGGATTGGGAGGGAAATTTTCTACAGGAGCAATGGCGGGTTTGCAGCGGCAAAAATACGGGAGTAATTCCAAAGACTCTTTTGGGACAAGTTCGTCGCGACGAAGTCTCGAGGTCGTCAAAACTCACTCAAGAGCCTTCCAAAGGTTTCTCCAACCTTTCTTTCACTCTAAATTGTCCCAAATTCACTTCCTCTAATGCAACATCATTTCATAACAATTCAACCACCAACTTTATTTCATTAAACTCTCTAATCTCTATTCATTACTTACAACTAATTCTCATTCATACAATTTCCTATCTTCCTTTTTTTCCATAACACATCTCACTTATATATAACAACAATTTGTATTCAAAATTTATCATCTCGAATCGATAACTTCCTCAAGCATACCTAATTTCAACCCAACCTCATCCATACATAATTCATATTTCAATAACCTCAAAAGAAAGAATTTTACAAAGCTTTAATGGCATTTCAAGCCACATTACATTATCGATATCAAAATCCAAAATACAAAAGATACATAAACTAATAGTTCTCGAAATGCGACTAAAGCCTTGTGTTTTCTAAAAAAACTAACTCAAAATACAACATAAGCAAATTTGGAGTGAGGCCTTGATTCTAGATCACTCGATCTCTTGCTCATTACCTGGAGAAGGGAAGGAATGGAGGTGAACTTAAAAGCTCGTGGGTAACAAATTTATAACAAAGAATAAGCAAAATCATTGAAATGTTCATTTGTCATAGAAAATTCATATTGAATTCATAAAACGCATAGTTCTCAAATTCTCAACCAAATTCACAATTCTAGCTCAAAACTCATTGTTAAATATCATCACATAACACATAGCATATACATTTAACCATCAAAGTGTAACACTCAATTATGCACTATTCTCGAAAATTCAAAGATGCAATGCACAAACAAATGGCTCGAGAGTTTCGTGAAACGAAATGGAAAAACTGAAGTTTACAACATGAACGAAATGAGCCCATTTTTTGGATCTCATATACCATAAGCGGGCAACGAGGAGAATGCTTTAGGTCGACGTGCACGTGACTAACGAAACGGTTTCTCTCTTGCCCAAAAAAAGCAATTCTATGCTCAATTCAATCAATCACATAATCTCATTCTCATACTTTCCTTTTTTTTCGAATATACAAAATGCCATTACATTTTTCAAGGCATAACGTAAAATGTATCAATGCATTTCCATCTTTATTTCGAAATTCGTCAACAAAATTCATATACCGAACATATAAAGATTTCTCAAATCATTCAAATAGCAATGATGCAACATTTATAAACAATTGAAATCATTTAATTCTTTTGATTCAAAAGAAAACATTAGTGGCTCATTAACTCTATTATAAACATGTAAGCCACCTTAAATTTCCTTGCTTAAAAACTTGCTTAAAAGTGCATCTCCTCTTACCTTTCTTGATTCTCTTTAACATTGGTAAAAATCCTATTCAATAAGAATGCAAATTGAAAACCCACAAAGCATATTTACTAGAATTGATTCTAGAATACTTAAACCTATGCATTTCTTAAGCTTTATGAACTAAGACCCTTCCAAAATCTAAACCTTCAGGTCAATTTTCCATGATCATTTTGATCCTGTAAATGAAGAAATTTGATAACACTTTATTCTAGAAAAATGTTCCCCATTGTCTTAAGTTTCTATGACATCAAAATCATTCAATTTGGTTCAGAAATCCGAAAGTTATACCCTAAAACGTTTCGGACTATTCTTATACTGAAATAGCATTCTGTGTTCAACTTCCATCCAGAAATTGAAATTTTTAATAACTGAATTAAAACTTGATTTCATCAAACAATTTGTAGCCCTATGTATCTAGTTTACTTCAAATCAAAAATTACTCCATTTGGATAACTACAAAACAAGTTATGCCCAAAATACCAAAGCATGTTCTGTGCAGGAAAGTTCGCCACAGTGAACCAAAGAAAGTTAGTCGCGGCAAACTTTTCTAGAGAGAAAAATTCGTCGTGAATTCTTACAAGTTTGCGGTAGTGAACCCCAGATTTAGCTGCGGTGAACTTTTCCAGTCAAGTTGGTAGCGGCAAACCAAGGAGAGTTGGCCGCGACGAACTTTCATAGACTCGTCTTCCAAATTTTCCAGATTTTACTCTTTACTTACTAAACATATTCAACTTCATTTTTCACTTTCATTTTACTTCTAACTATCACCAAAACATGCTTCATTCATCAAATCAAGAAGAATGATACTTATACTTACTTGTTTATCCAAAGCTTCTTCAATCACTATGAACCCCTAACTGATTTCCCTTCTTTTCTCTCCTTTCTCTCTTCTCTACAACTCTCTCTCTTCCTCTTTCTTTTTCTTTTCATGAACTCTTGAAAGCTAAGAAAAATTAAAACCTAGCTCAAACTTCCTTCTTTTCTCTCCTCTCCACGATTTGTCTTCTTCTCTTCGTTATTTTCTCTCTTCTTTTTTTCTCACTCACGTTTCTTTCTTCTAAAAAATGCAAGACAATATTTGCTTCCCCCCATTTTACCCTTAGTGATTGTACAAAGTCCACTTTGCCTTTTCATTTATACCTTATGTCTTTTATGCTTAAGTGACCTTCCAAAAAATGCCCTTCATACAATACACTCTTACTAATTTAATTCAACTAACCAAAGTAATAAATCCTACTAACATTAACATACTAATTAACTCCAAAAATAATCAATCCATAAAGACCTCATAATTTATTTAAATCATGCTTAACTCAACAAGAAAAATTTCATGGGCCAATATGCATTGTCTAAAGAAAACACAATATTCAATTCCTTTATAGGCCTTTTTTCAATTAAAATGTTCCTTATTTTATTTTCAAGATTATCCTAGTGTTTAAGATCATAAATATTTAACAAAGGGATTGGTTGTTCATCTACCCTTAAATTTTTTAAATTTGTTGCATTCAATGTATGTTTATACTTATTCAAACTGCTAGCATTTTATTGCATCTCTATGATTAATTCCTGAAAAGCTACTTTTATATGTTCATTCTTTGCCCTAGTTCCCTACATAGGATCATAAAAATGGTTGGAAATAAGTGTTGGTGTAAGCTAATCTCTTATCTATCCTTATATTTACATCTAACTTCTATCATTAGAGTCTCTTCATAAAGGATAACCTATGACATTGATTGTAACTGTAAATGACTTCATATTTATAACTAATGAAGGTTTTTAATTCTAAGAAGATTTTTAGCTTAAAACGGAAAACAACAACCTAAAATCAAGAAGCCATAAAAGTTGCAATAACATCAAAAAGGAAACATTAATTTGTAGATTAGTATTGTATTTTTCCAACTACAACATTTTAGTTCAAGTTTAATTTGTTTATTTGAGTTATAAGGATGCAAAAGTTTGACCAAAAAAAGGCTAATTAAAGTGAGGACATAAATTACTGATCCAATTTTTATAGATTAGATAGTTCACATCATTTTACCACATCACCTAGTTGAATATCACCTTTCACAATTATCTTCCCTTCTAATATTTGACGTTAAGCTTAAGCGACTTGTGCTTTCATTTCTATACTATTATGAGTTGTGACCATATTTATTTCTCGTTGTTATTTTAGCTTCAATAACATCAAAGAAGAAGGTTGGTAATCATTTATGAGATAAATCAAAATCCCATTTAAAAAATACAAAAGGATAAAAGTAGCTTGCTTTAGATAGTTGTCAGACATCCTAAAACCTTATTCCATTGTCCTAACAAATAAATATAACGTAATGTCATATTTGCATCTTTTTAAACTCGACAGTTTTAAATTTATTGTAACATCCCAGATCACCCGCTTACAGATATTGTCCGCTTTGGGCCTTGGCCCAGCCAAGCCCTCACGGTTTTACTTTTCCCAAGGCCTTCCCAAGAGGTCACCCATCCTAGAACTACTCTCACCCAAACACGTTTATCTTTGGAGTTCCGATGGGATCTGGTCCATTAGGCCATAAAAAACGAGTCTGTAAGGGAGAGGTATCCGTACCGTTATAAGGCGTACTTCGTTCCCCTCTCCAACCGATGTGGGATCTCACAACGTAGATGACATCCTAATAATATGAAACTCATCTCAAGCAATCCATACAGTCATAAATCAATTACAATCTCAGTTTTCATTAAAAACACTTGGAAGCATAAATCACTTTTTTGGTTTTGAGGCTTACCGAAATAACAGTGAGTTATATCTTTCACAAAGTCATTATATCCATAATCTTTTTTGCCAAGCAAATATGTCCTCATGCAAGCCTTACTCAACTCCCATCAGCACAGTAACAAAATTATCTCTTCATCACAGCACATCATTTGAGCATCCAACTCTCTATCGGAGCATGTTGGTGCACTTCAGTATCTGTGTAACACAATACCAGATATTAGTTTTGCTGTCAACAAATTAAGTCAGTTTTAGCAAATCCACTAAACATACACTGAGTTGCTTGTAAACGTGTTCTACGTTACCTAAAAGGCACTTCAAATTTGGGCTTACTTTTTTTATCGTCGTCTACACCTCTAGTCCTTCATGCCTACAGTGATTCTGACTGGGCCATCTCTTTAGACAATCAAAAATCTACTACCGGTGGTTGTGTCTTCCTCGAGGGCAACCTCGTCTTCTGGACCTTCAAAAAGCAACTCATCGTAGCTCGATCCAACACCGAAGCCAAATATCGAGCTCTCTCACAAGTATCTACCAAATTCCTATGGCTCTCGTCGTTACTCTCTAAGCTAGGGTTCTCTCCTCCTCACAAACCAACTCTGTGGTGTGACAACAACAGAGCTTGATCGTTAGCCCAAAATCCTATCTTTCACTCACGGACCAAACACATAAAGGTGGATGTACATTTCATCAGGGACAAAATTGAAGCTGGGTGTTTGGAGATAAGATATGTGAGTACCACAGATCAGATTGTTGTCATCCTCGCAAAACCACTCACTTCCACATGGTTTAATCTCTTACTCTCCAAACTAAACCTAGTTTCAAGCCCTCGGTTTAGTTTGAATGGGGCTGTAAAATGAAGAACACATCAAGGGCACACAAATCATTTCCATTGCCAGTCGTTAGACACTTCTACTACAACAAACGCACAACAGCTGGCTGATACTCATCTGTAACAAATAACAATATTATTCCACTTTCTGTTGTAATTCTAGAATGTACACCAAGTGTATATAAACAGTTTGTGAGACAATAAAACATATACATATTTTATTCCTCTAATAAGTTTAACAGTTTTCACCTTTCTATTTTTATGATCAAGCCAACAAATACATATACATAATTTGCACTAACCTAGAAAAAACAAAAAACCAATAACAAAAACAGACCTTTTATTATTAACTCTTAATTTAAATCATAATTTTATTTTATAAAATTAAAATAAAGAGAATAAATTATAAAAATGTAAAAATAATTATTTTTTTTATAAATTAAAATTTTTTTATTTTTAATTATTAAATTATTTAAAATTATATAAATAATTATTTTTATTTATAAATTTATAAATTTTAATTTTAATTATTAAATTATTTAAAATTATACATTTTAAAATTAAATTCTATTTAATAATAATTATTAACTCAATAATTGACGATTTGTTGCCTATTTAGAGAGGAGAGAAGCTATTTTATAGAATATATCACAAGACTTTGGATAAATATTTAAAATTTGAAAATTCTACTTCTAATATGTCCCTCTCTTTATTTTTTTTAAAACATATCTATTTTAATATAAAACATGCAATATCAATTATATAAAATTTTCCACAGTTTGTTATCAGCAAAGCTTTTGTGTTACATAAACATTAATAATAATAATAATAATAATAATAATAATAATAATAATAATAAGGATTAATTACAAAATTTCCCAAACTTTACTTAAATTTGCAATTATAGCCAGAACTTCAAAAAGTGACAGTAAAATATTCAAATTTTCAATTTTTTTAATTATAACCCGACGTTCTTGTCTTCTTTAAGTTTGCTAATATGACTTGTCACGTATTCCAAAAATCCTAACTGTTAATACACGTAAACTAAAATTAACATAAAAATTTGAGATTAATAGAACGACGTTGTTTACACATAATTAAAAGTTGTTTAAAAATGACCTAAGTCAGATTACACATCCCGACAACCTCATGATTTGATTTTAGTTTTTCTCTTTATTTTCGATTTGTTATTTCAACACCCTCACCTTTCGATCTTCAGATTACGCATTCCGGACGTTCTCAAATTGAAGATATCGGGAGAATAAACTAAAAATCAAGAGCTTGCTAATACAATATACTACAATTTGATAGTAATTTGAAGCATCGGAAAAACAAAAAGAAAATACAAATCTGAAGATGACGGGGAAACAAAAAAGATGACTAAAGGCCAAAGCTGCATAAAATGATTTAAAGATTCTATTTTTAACGACGATGTAGTTTTATTAATTTTTATTTGTTGTATTAATTTTAATTAACATAAATTAATAGCTAAGATTTTTGAAACATTTGACAAACCACATTAACAAACTTAACGTAAACACTAACGTCAAGCTAGAATTTAAAAAAAATTAAAAATTTAAACATTTTATTACAACTTTTTAAAAATCCAGCTAGCATTTAAAAAAATTAAAAATTTAAATATTTTATTACCACTTTTTAAAACTCAAGAGTATAATTATAAAATTGAATAAAATTTAAGATTCTTTTATAATTGACCCCAATAATAATAATAAGCAATCTATACATGAGGGGTGTTTGGTAAACTCAACCGTGATTCTCAGTGCCCCTCATGTATAGATTGCTTATTATTATTATTGGGGTCAATTATAAAAGAATCTTAAATTTTATTCAATTTTATGAGGGGTGTTTGGTAAACTCAACCGTGATTCTCAGTGCCTATCCTTGCATATTGTATTTTTATCATCTATTTGACTAGGTAGTAAAAAACACTTGTCTGTGTAAGGGTAGCTCCCCAGGATCTTATTAACCTGTATTTCATTCTCTTCATTAATGAAAATTTTCTATTTATTTATTTTTAAAATGCAATCTATATAACTATTTCAACTGTAAAAGCAATGTTCTTATTTTTGCCATTACATCACTAAAAAAAATGTACACAGCAGCAGTGTATGAAAAATGATCACTGGACTGGACCGATATCTCAAGTCCTCCAGCAATGCAAGCCACATTGTGGCGTACAACCTGCAACCAAACACCATACATCACATGTTTCCAAAGCGAAAACTGTGTAAAGGACTCGATTCATTAGCCTGACCTCTCTACAAAATTCTCATTGAAAGCCTTCACTCAGCTCACACTTCTTCAACCTACAACCAACCACATACTCTAGCTTTATGGCAAAGAAAATTTCCCATATGTATATACTTTAACAGGAGGCAGTAGCTAAACCAAAGTCTCATACACATTCTAAGTAACCGAATGGATAAATTTCCAGTACCTGAGGAAGGTTCATGAGTTCGCGAACAGCCTTTTTTGGGGTGAGCTCATTATCAATGATTCGAGCTACTGCTGTCAACACTGGCATCTGAACATTGTACTTTTGGGCCAATGCAACCACAGCTCCAGCTGTTGATACACCTTCAACCACCTGCGCACCATGCCATAAAGTTTTTAGCAATGCATCATCTAAAAACAGAAAACTGGAAAATTTTTGTTCACAAGTACCTGATTCATAGAACTTAGTATCTCATCAAGCTTCTCTCCTGATCCAAGACGCACTCCAACTGTTCTGTTTCTGGATAGATTAACAAAGCATGTAAGCATGATATCTCCCATTCCAGACAGACCAGTGAGCGTTTCAGGTTTTGCACCCATCTTCAGAAACCAAAGGCACTACTCATCAGTTGACACGCATTAAAACCAACATAATTGATATTAGCAAGATCATCAGTAAAGACAGACTAAGTGCCTGTTTGGTTCAGCTTTTGGAGACTCCAAAAGCACTTTTTTTCACCGCAAAAACTATTTTTAGGAAAAAATGGGTGTTTGGCTGCGAACTTCAAAAGCACTTTTTAGGTAGAAATAGCTTTTAAAAAAGCTAAAATACAGCTTTTTCAAAAGCTAAAATTTGGAGCTTTTCAGAAAAGCCAAATTATAGCTTTTTCGGGTAGAGATTTTTCCGTCACTTCCGTATATATCAAAACTCATCTTCTCATCTTCCGGTTCTTTCTCTCGCGGAAAAACCAACGAAGATCTCATCTTCTGGTTTTCATATTCAACTCTAACAAGGGCTTGTGTCGTTCCACAACGAAGAAAACCCGGTACCCTTTTAATATCTTTGTCTCTTTTTTCTGGGTATTTTATCTTGATGAATAATCGCGTTTGGAATTTTGATTTTCCGTTCAAATCAAAATCTGGAATCCTCATGAACCCACAAGACAGCGAGCCGATTCTTGATGGAGGACCCAACGAACTAAGG
>JAOTBA010000009.1:5784317-5802874 GCA_025629845.1 Erythroxylum squamatum | reverse complement strand
GCACGGAGCTCCTTTCAGGACTCCCTCAAGTATACGACTACACAAGGCCATTTAATGGAATTGTGTAGTTCGTCATGATTATGGACTTGCCAAACCAATTTGTGATGTGTTTATGTGTTTACATGTGTTGAAAAGCTTGAAAAATGCTTGACTTATGAGAAATGTGCTTTGGTTTGATAAAGTTGAGAATTATATGTTTTATGAATTTTTGTGAGAAATTGCTATAACCATGAAGGTTTGAAATTGTTTTGCTTATTTTCGAATATAAACATGTTACCCACGAGCGTAAGCTCACCCCCTCCTTTCCCGTCCCAACTCCAGGTGAAGAGCACGAGATCGATGATTGAGCTTAAAGGCAATACTCCAGAAATTGATGATTTTTGTATTTTAAGCTAACTTTTGTAATTTCAATGCTTTAGATGCATTTTGGGAAAATTGTGACTTTTGTACATTGTATTTTGGATTATGGTGTAAAGTGGCTTGAAATGCCCACTAAAGCATTGTAAAACACTTATTTTGATGCAGATGAAATATTTATGTCATATGATTGTTCATGGCTTTTCAAGTTTTACATTGTTATGTTTTGGACTTTCATAAGGGTAGGAATGTGTGCTACTCTCAAGGGATGTTTTGAAATGTTATAGGTAGAATTGATGAAAAGTTTCTTCTTGAAAGTTGTAGAAGATCTTTTGATCTTTCCAACGATATAAAGTTTGTGATTATTGGATGTCGGATTAGGAAGATATGGATGTTACAAGTTATGATGCTGTTAATGTTTTGTATTTGAGATGGCTTGAATGAATGCTTGGAAATTTGTAGTTTTGATGAACAATTTGAGTTGGGATTTGAAAATTGGATGAGTTGAAGTTGGTGTTTGAGTGATTATGAAGTGTTATGGCATTGGAATAGATGAATTTTGGAAGTTTGGAAGTGTTTATAGTGTTAGGATAGGTTTTGGGAAGCTTTGGAGAGGCATGGAGGGCTTTGGGGAGCCCCCATGTCCGTTAAACGGACATGGATGTCCGTTTAACAGACCTTCTCGGGTGGAAAAACCCTTGTTGGCCACCTTAGCCCGATACAAGTCCGTTAAACAGACATGAATGTCCGTTTAACGGACATCCTCGAGACAAATAGTAATTTTTCACCCTTTTAGAGGCAGAATCAGGTTTTGTGGTCTTCATGAAAGTTGTAGGTATAGATGTCTTCTTTCTAATGGTCTAAAAATGAAAGCAATCCAACTTCTAGATTGAAAGTTATGGTGATCGCGCCAAGAGAGGTTCAAGTTGATTTTGAGTATGAACATAGTCTACTCTTTTGGGCATAGCTCCCTCACCCGACCTCCAATTAAGGTGATTCTTAGACCAATAGATTTATAAGATATGTATCTTTATTTCCATAAAAATTAGTATCTTTTGGAGTTGATTTGAGAGAGTTTGAGTTTAAGTAAGGGAGAGGTCGGTTAGAAGAGCATGTTCGGGGTATGAGTCCTTTTAGGATTTTTAAGCATATCTTGAGCTATAGAGCTCCTATTGAGGCAATTCTTGCTCCAAAGTAAATTAGAGACTTAAGGTTACAATTTCTATGAAGAGTCCAACTCATGATTTTGATATTTGATTAGTGGGCGCTCACCACTTTTATGAAATGACAGCAAATGACCCTTTAGGGTTTCAAGTACAAGGTTAAGGATTCCGTTCGTTAGGCTCCAGAAACGGGGTCCAACACCTGCCATTGGACCACCATCCTTGGTCCCACCTGCCTCCTCAGAGCTATATGTTCCTAAAAATTCATCATCATCCCCGAGAATCAGCTCATTATAAATCTGTGGTGAATGTTCTGTAGACTTCTCCTCATTCGCAAAAGGAAATTCATCCTCAAAAAATTTGACATCCCGAGAGACAAGGTATTAACTTGTCTCTAAGTCATACATCTTCCACCCTTTCTTTCCAAAAGGATAGCACACAAACACACACTTTCAACTTCTACTAGCAAAATTTTCACCTTTGTGATGTTGATTATGGGCATAGCAAAGAGAACCAAGCACATGCAACTAATCATAAGATGGAATTTTTCCAAACAACAATTCATAAGGAGTTTTATTTCTAAGCATGTCAGAGGGAGTTCTATTTATCAAGTAACGAGCTACTAGGACATGTTCTCCCTAAAAAGATACATGGAAATGTCCCTGAAATTTGAGAGTCCTAGCAATATTCAAAATATGTCAATGCTTACGTTCAACCCTTCCATTCTATTGTGGGGTTCCAACACAAGATGTCTCAAATATGATCCAATTTTCATTAAAATAGTCAAGTAAGCAAAGAAATTTGGTTCCATTATCACTACACGCAAACTTCACCTTTTTATTGAATTAACGATCAACCATAGCAACAAAATTCAAAAACATCTTTTAACTTCCGTTTTGTCATATAACAAATAAACCCAAGTTGCATGAGAATAATCGTCTACTATAGTCAAAAAATATGATGCACCACAAGATGAAGGTGTCTTATAAGCCCCCCACAAATCACAATGTATCAAATCAAAAACACCATCAGCTTTATGTTCACTAATGGAAAACCTATCTCTAATCTGCTTTGCACGTTGACATACATCACATGCTTTATTTTTTCTAGTACGAAAATGAGTCACATTGGGTACTAACTTTACTAATTTCTCTAACGGATGTCCCAATCATCTATGCCATAAATCCATGCCACAAATCCATTGAAGTCTCTCTATCAATAGTCAAAGCTTGCACTTGAGGAACACCACAGAAAAAATAGGGTTCGTCCCTTTGTTCACCCACTCCAATTAGCATCCTCATCATATGGTCTCATATAACAAACAATTTATCAGTGAATTAAATGATACAATTGACTCATCTATCAACTGAGACACAAAAATTAAACTTCATGTCAATTTAGGCACATAAAGAACATGATCAAGTTTTAATCCTCCATTCAATATCAAGCTCCCCTCTTGATTTGCAATGACCTTCTACCCATCAGGCAATCCCACTAGACAATTCGCAATTTTTTGCACATCTATCATACAAGATAAATCTCCTGTCACATGGTTCGAGGCTTTTGTGTCAATTATCCAGGAAGATATAATACTCTTACCATTCAACCAATCGGAGGGCCTTTTAGAAAGATTTTAAAGATCCAAAAGTTGTTGCCACTATGCTGTAGACAACCCCACTAAGCCCGACGACTCGTTGCCACTCTCTTGCCTCTGCCTCACACCCTCTGCTGTACATCAGCGCTACTATCAGTAGTGATGTGTGCGCACATTTGTGAAGGTCTACCTTTGCCGTGATCTGAGGTAGCTCCGCCCCAACCTCCTATAGCGTCACCTCGTCTTAGGCCTCATCTACTACGAGGGCGATCCCCGCACCAGTTGGGGAACCCAATAAGTTGAAAACATCTGCTCTCGTCATAGCCTTCACGGTTGCAATGATGGCAAAATTTATCAAAATTATCAACTTTTCCCTTTCCTTTCAGATGTGGGTACACCTTGAAGGCCATAACATCGTCACGTTCATCTTTAGTTCTATATGAACCTCCTCCATGCAAATGCTCCTCTTAAATCACACTTTGATATGCACGATTTAATGTAGGAAGTGGGTCTAACGAGAGTAAATTAGATCTCACCACGCCATAGGAATCATCAAGACCTATAAGAAAATGATGCAAGAGATCCACCTCCTAGATTTTTGCAAATTTTTCACTAAGATTACACGTGCATCCACTGCACTCACAGCCTGGAATTAGCTCATAATTTGTGAGTTCGTCCAAGAACTACTTGAGATGGCCATAATAATTAACCACGACCTCCTTCGTAGATTGTTTACAGTCCACAAGGGACGATTTAAGTTGCTGAATTCTTCGTTCGTTAACAACAAAAAATCGTTCCTTTAATTCCTTCCACAGTAAATTAGCATCTTCCTAGTACAAAAGAGTATAACGGAGATTTGGTTCGATTGTGTTCATAATCCATGAAAAAATCTTTGAGAGAATTGTTTGCCAATCTTAGAGTCTTTCTTTCTCCTCTAGCTTGGTGACAGTCCCATCAACAAAGCCAAATTTCCTCCTTGCCTTTAATGACAAACGAATGGACCTCACCGTTCTAGTTCTCACCACGCAATTGAATGTACGTGATCACATTCCTTGGATTATCTTGAGATCCAAGAAAATATGGTTATGTAAGCTTAAGGTTCTTCCTTTGATCATCCCCTCGTCTAGCCATAATGTCGAATGGTTATTATTAAAAAGTTTGGTTTTGAGTTTTGAATCTCTCACCTTACGAACTCTCGTAGGTTTTGTGTTTAAGGTTCCCTAAGATATAACCTAGGCTCTAATACCGTGTAAAAGTGAAAAAGTTATCTTTCGTTTTTATTGATTACAAAGAGTATTTATACACAAAATATATACCAATTCCAAGAAGGCCTAGGAATTCTCACGGCCACACAACTAAGGGAAGTTTTGTTAGGTCCGTGTTTTGAGTTGGGCCCGTGTTTTGCGTACCGAAGTACCTCAAGTTTGCACGCGACCCAACCTCAAGGTTGCACGTGACCCCTCAAGGTTTTGTTGCATTTAAATGCACGCCTCTCACCATTGAGCTTTGGCTTAAGAAGAGCAGCAGAAAGTCATGAAAAAAACAAAGGAAAAAGAAAGAAACGATAGAGAGGGAGAGAAGAAGGAGAAGCTGCGTGAAGAAGAAGAAGAAGGAGGAGGAAGCAAGGTCGATTTTTATGGGTCCAAGCAAGGTTTTCGTGTAGATTCAAGGAGGAAAATGAGGGTAGAAGAAGAGAGCTCCATGAAGGAGCTAAGAAGTACCGAAAATGAAGAGAAAGAAGGTAAGAGAAAAACTTTGATCTTTGGATTTTTAGTGAAATCTTGGTTTAGATAGCTTGGAAAGGTTATGGGATTGAGTTTTCCAAGATTTATTTTAGTGATTATGCTAAGATGAAGATTAATTTTGGATTTTATGAATTAGGGATTATGTCAAATGTTGAGTTTTGGGGTTTTTGGAAATTGTTTGTTTTAGAAGGCTTAAATCTATGAGGAAATTGTGTTTTCTAAGAGTAATTTGAGTAAGTATGTATTTATGATGTGGAATTTGGGTGATTTTGGTTTAGGAAATTTTAATTTGGAGAAAAGAAGAAGAACTTTGGAGAATTGAAGTTTGGGACAAAGTCCTAGCATGGAAACGAGGTGGGTAATATGTTTAGATTTTGAATTATGAGCTAATTGTGCATTTTTGAAAAATCAAGAAAGTATAAGTGTTTATAACTTATGGTTTTTGAATGAGTTTGTTAAGAAATTGTATTACTTATATGTTTTCGAGCGATTGGATATATTGCTAAAATTGTTTCGGACAAAAAAAAAAGTTTCGATCTTTGCATTCGTTGATTTTTAAATGATTTGATAAAATTGAGAAGATGATTAAATTCATTGTTTTGAGTGACCTAAGAAATTTCAAAAGTGGTTTGAATTCATTGTATTTGATTGATTTAATTATAAGCTATGCTTATATATTTCGAAAAATTAAGAAAGAAAGTATCGACTTTTATTTAGTTCCAAATGGTTTGAAAAAAATTGTTACAAGTTTTGAATGATTGATAAATTATGAAAAATGTTGCATTCTTTGATCTTGATAATTGAGAAATTCTTTGGGTTTGAATGATCAAATTTATTGCTTTTGGAATTATTTATAAAAATATTTGTTTATAAAAATGTTTGAAAAATTATGATTTCCGAATGCTTTTGAAATTGTACAAAAATATTGTTTATAAAAATGTTTGAACAATTTATGATTTCCAAATACTTTCGGATTTAGTTATAAAAGATTGGTTATGAAAATGTTTGAAAAATTATAATTTCCAAATATTTTTGGAAGTTTTAGAAAATATTGTTTAGGAAAATGTTTGAAAATTTAGGATTTCAAAATACTCTTGAATTTATTTATAAAATATTGTTTATGAAAATGGTTGAAAAAGTTATGATTTTCCGAATACTTTCGGAATTAATTATAAAATATCATTTATGAAAATGTTTGAAAAGTTTATGATTTCTGAAATTGTTTATAAAAGTGTTTGAAAAGTTTATAATTTCTGAAAATTGTTTATGAAAGTGTTTGAAAAGTTTATGATTTCCGAAATTATTTATACAAGTGTTTGAAAATGTTGAATTCCGAATGATTACATTCAATGCTTTTGAAAATTTCCGAATATTTTCGAAAGTGTTTGTAACATATAGTTTATGTAAAGGTTTGAGAAACTTTTTGAGTTCGGAATATTTTTGTAAGTGTTTCGAAAATATCGTTTATCAAAATGGTTAAAAATGTATGATTTCAGAATACTTTTGGATTTATTTATACAATATAGTTTACGAAAATGTTTGAAAACTATGATTGTTGTACGATTAAATTCCTTGCTTTTGGGGATAATTTAGAAAATTTGGTATATGTTCAATGATTTAAGAAATTTCAATTATTATTTTCGAACACTTAAATTCTTTGATTTTGTACTGAATTGAGAAATTGATCCAATGGTTAAATTCTTTGTTTCGAATGATTGGATAAATTGTTAAAATTTTCGGAAATTCTTTACGCTTGAGGGATTTTGTGACTTATGGAAAATTGATGCATTTGTTTATTTATTTATGAACAAATTTGAAAACTTGTGAAAAGTGTTGCATTTTGTGTATTTGTTCGATTAAAGAATTAATATGTGATTTCATTTTGTTATGTGAATTTTGAATATGGCAAAAATTGTTGCGTTCTTGAACGATCGCAAGTACGTTATGTGTATTCGATTGATTTGTAAATGATTGTGAATTGAAGTGTGAACATGTGAAAACTAAGTTTCGAAAAGTGCCTTCGGGCAATTCGATGTTTTCGAATATGTGTTTTATGTGGGTTTGGTTAGGTCCCCTCAGAGTCAGTGCACTGTCTCCCTCTGATAGCCTTCTCCCGGCTGCCCGCAAGTGGCATAGGAGTTTCGATTTCGAACTCCCCTCCGTTTACGACTGCACAGAACCGCTATGCGGGAATGTGCAGTTCGTTCCGTTAGGACCAACCCAAACCATTTGATGTGTTATGTGATTTGTGTTGGATGCCGCGGTATAACCCGCAAACACACGCCGGGGTATAACCCCCAAACATCTACGGGTGGGGTGTGGGGTCCAACACCAAACCACTTTGATGTGTTTTTGCTTTGTTACCTTGTGATGCATTGTTATGTGTTGCATGCATGTTTTGAAATTATTTATGAATTGTGAAAACAAAAAATTTGAGAAGTTTGAGCAATAAGGAATTGAAGATTTCAACCGAGAAAATCTTTGAAATTATTTATGAATATTTGAAAAGTTGAGAAGTTTGAAAAATAAGCCTTTGGGCAAAACTTTGTGAACAATGATTTTTGCTTATGTTTCAATTTATAAATGTGTTATCCACTGAGCTGTCAAGCTCACCCCCCTTTCATCCCCATCTCCAGGTTCCGAGCAGGAGATCGGATGAAAGCGAGTCAAGACCTCCGTTCGTGTGTATCTGTGTTGTGTATTTTGGAGATATTTGTATTCTTATGTATTTCGAATTTTTAAGATTGATGTTGTATCGTAGCTTGAAAATGCCACTTTAGTTTGATGATGTGTTTCCTTTGAAGTATGTAATAGATCATGGATGCGTTTATACATGAGAAAAGTGGTTTATGGTTTTGTATTGAAAGTGAATATGTTTATGGATGATGATTGACATATTGATGTATAAGTATGACGTGGTTATGAATATGTATTTTGATTTGAGTTGAGGCTTATTGAAGTGTTTAGGTATAGCTTTGCGTTTGTTGATGTTTTGGATTCCGGACGGGTGGTCCGATGACGTTGTGTGATGTGAATTGGTATATAGAAGTGTTTTTAAAACCTTTGCAGGTTTTGGGTTGTATGAAATACAGCCGTTATGCTGCCCAATTTTTGTTAAAATTGGGTGGGGCTGGTCTGTATTTTAATCATGTGCGAGTTAATATGGTAAATGAAATATTAGGCCTTTGAGTAAATTGATGAGTTATGAGATGTGGTAGCATTTGAAGGAATAAGTTTGATTGAGAATCAATTTCCAAGTGGGAAAATGTTTTGCTTGTATAAGATTGTGTAAAGAATGAATGGGAAAAAAAATAAAAAAAAAATAATACCGGTTTTGCGGATAGGTTGAGTCTAAGGTTTCCAACGCGCTTCGACTCTTTCCTAAGATATTTGTTCTCGGATGTCGGATAAATTCGTTTGGTTCGTTTTTCGTCTTCCACGTTTTCGTTTCGCTTCGCGATCCGCTTCTTTGATTTCAATTGTGTTTCGTACTTTCGTTTCGATTTGCACTTTGATATGTATTTCCGTTCCGTATTCTTTGATACCTTTTCGTCGTTTCCGCGTTTGAGATTCGATCTGAATTCGTTTTCGTTTTTTTGACCTTCGCCTTTTGTTTCATGCGTTTCGTATCCGTTTGATTTCTTCCGCTTCGCGTTGATATCATTCTTCGTATTTGTTAAGTTTTCTGTTTTTCGATTCGTTTTCCGATTGGGATCCAGTTCCGAGATCGGGTCCCAACACACTAAGCAACAATATTGTCCTCCATTCTCATCAAATGGCAAGTATATTATTGCTCCTCCCCCATAGGTTCCTAGGGAAGGAGCCTAGAAATGAAATGCTATATGTATTGGTATTTTCATGGGTAAGAAGCCTTCATTTTCAACTATCAAAGCTTGCTCTCTGTTGAACATAATTTGTGAAAACATTTACCTCTTTAGAAAACAGTCATTATATTCCCCTAGAATTTTGGATAATAGAGGGGTTGAGCTATTTATCAATCTTGATTGGGAAACTACTTTGCTTAGATCAAGCAACAGTAACTATATCTAGAATAAGTTATATCAAACATATGTCTTAGCAAATATTGAGAAAACAATTCCCAGAGATAATTACCATTGTAAGGATAGATGAAGGAAGAAACATATTTGAAGATTAGGTGAATGTATGCTACTCATGGAGACCAGAAAAATACAAAAAGAATGAATGTTAGAGACCTACAAGTCGTAAATTTGAGATAGGTTCTTTGATGAGATGGCTAAAATAGATACAATCAAAGATATTGCACCTCAGCTAAATGAACAGAATAAGCAATAAGACAGGCCCTTAAACTTGGATGTAGGAGAGAAAAAGAACTTGGACAATAATCCTAGTGAACATATAGCCCTACTTGGAGTCCCAGAAAGTTTTAGTAATATAAAAAAAGTATAATAAGAAGCAATATAGATTACTAGATATAGTTGTAAAGATGGCCTGTACAATTACATCATCACGTAGTTCCTCTAGAAAAAACAACAAATCTTAGCATAGCCAAGTAAGTTATCAACACCAATCAAGAAAATAAATAGTAGCTTGGTAAGAAAGCACATAATTCAAAAGGGTATCTAAAAGGAAATTAGGTAGGAAGAAAAAAAGATTCATCAAACTCCAACTGATACCTTTTTTCAACTGGAACAAAAGATGTCGTAATAGCCTTATCATTTAGAATTCATTGCTTGATTATATCAATATTACCTAACCATATATTGTAGGTTTGTTAAAAACCAAGTTGGTCGAAAGCCAGTACAGGAACTTGTCATTTTTGAAAAAAGAGTGGAAATCCTCACTAATCAATATGGTCATTAATATAAAAGGATATTGGATGCTTTTGGCCCCAATAAAATTGATATTTTATACTCTTTAAGCTCAAAATAATATATTCATCTAGCCTTGGGGATTTCCTAGAGTTCATACCAAAAACCACCTTCTCTATCTCATTATCCTCGACTGGTTTGGTTAAATTAGCAATGTCCAGATGGGATATTTAGGGCAGGTTGAGTTTTTGCAAATCTACTAGAGAGACAACATAAGGGCTAGTGGTAACAAGAAGAGAGGTGAAAAATCTGACAGCTTCTGTTTGAATTTCCTGGGACCTTTGTAGAAATATTCCATCAACAGAGGTGATCGAGTATAGATCGATATGATTTTGCCTTGCTAGGATTGTATTGAACAAGAAACTAGTGCAGCTGTCCCCATCCTTGAGCCAGTTAATTCGAGCTCTCTGTTGAAGAAAAGAAGAGTGGTTTTCCATAGCCTGTAAGTATTTAAAAAGAGTTGTTTTTTCCTTAAACAATAGTGTTGGATCAGATGGAAAAGAGGTAAGCTTGCTTTGTCAATTTTCAAGGTAAAGTCTGGTGGAGACAATAAATGAAACAGTTGGCCCCTTCAATGTGTTCAATAGTTTGAGTTCAACTTTGATAATTTTGAATTCCTGTATACAAGAAAATTGTCTTGTCCCTTCAACAAAACATTATGCCCTCTTCCTGCAAGCCTCATTGAAACCTGGTTCATTAACAAGGAAATTGTTGAACCTAAATGGATTGTATTGTGTAAGCTGCTAGAACATTTTCTCGACTATGATTAGGCTGTGATATGAAAATAGTGGGTCTTTAAAGGTAGCGATGCTGTGAGAAAAATGGTGTGGCCAAAGGTCATTAACAAGAGCTTGTTCTAGTTTATTTTTGATGAACCAATTCGAATTTTGTTTATTAGACAAAGTGTAGAGGTGTGCCACATGTTTGTGGTCTGTCACCCCAATGTAGTCAACACAATCTTCAATGTTTGCTGAAAAATTCTTGAGGTTGGAATGGACTTGAGCTTTAGATGCATAGAAATTAAAATTAAAGTCTCCACAAATCAGCCAAGGCTTAGTGATGGAGCTGGTGATATTTCTTAGGTTATTCCACAAAATTCTTCTTTGAAACCTAAAATTTCTTGCATATATGAAGGATATATTGATGACAGTGTGTTACTTCAAGAAGGGGACATTTAGATATATGGCTTGTTTATTAACTTCCATCATATCTGTTTTGATTTCATTAAATCAATAGCACACAATTATTCTTCCATAGACATGGTGATTGTGGTTGGTGAGCATTATCTAGTTTGGGCCTAAAATATTTAATTTTTCAATGTTCTTAACTCATATTTTTGTTTCAAGAAGGGAAACTAAGAGAGGTTTTTCTCTCACAACAAAATTTCTTAAGGCTGAAAGCTTGAAGGGACAATTTATTCCTCTTACATTCCAAGTTAGAATAGACATATTATAGAGAAGTGTTTTTGGACCCTTTACCCTTACTCCTCTGGGATTTCCTTCAGATTATGCTATAAAAAATGTCATTAGAAACAGTTTTAGGCATTTCCTTTTGTGTATCTATTTGCTCATCCAGTGCTATGTTTTTGGGAGAATCAGGTTTAACATCTATTTTGAAAGATTCAACCATTAAAGAAGAGTTAGGAAGTGTCTCACCTGAGTTAGAGTTTGGAAGCACATTAGAGTTTGAGAGGTTGGAACTAGTATCCATTTGAGGGCTGTACATAGTTGTTTTATGTATTTGTTCATCACAAGTACCAGTATGAGAGTTAACATTGACTGCCAAGTTTATCTTATAAAAGAAGAACATTAGTAAGTCCTTTAGTTTTCCAATGTTTGTTTGCCCATTAGGCTATCAATGGAAAAGCTGGCCAATGATTGAATAAAAAACCAACCATTATAGATTTATAGCTATTTGCACCTTCCTTCAAGACTTTAACATCAAGGTAAACAATGAGCTTACCATCCTATATGTACAGGTGGTGTGAAGGTTATGTTTGAAGTGAAAGAGTCACCAACAATTTGTTTCCATGTTTTTTAGGTAGTTGGTCTAGCAAGATTTAGGATCGATGGGCCAGGGTGATAAGTGCAAATTACATCGTGTTTTAGGGCATTGTTTGATATGTATTTAGCCATTAATTCAATCTTTTAGTACGTGATTAGGTTCAAATTGTGTTAGTTTATTAACTACTTGTGTTTTAAGGGGTTAGTACAAGGTTTTGAGCTTAAATTTTTTTTTGAGGTACCTTGATGTGTTTTCTAGTGTTTCAAGGTCAATATTGAAGAATGGAGGAATTTCTGAAGGCATTCAGGCTAAAACAATAGCCCATGATTGTGGCCTATCATGACAGAAGCTCCAAGAATGGCCCACGATCATGACAGAAGACTCAGATGTGAGCCACAATCGTGGCCCGCATTGGGTAAACGTGTAGACACTTATGAACTTCACGTTTTGAGGAACTTTTTAGACCTTTCGAACCCTAGACAATAGAGTTACCTAAAATATAAGAGACTATTTAAAGAACAACAAGAGAGAAAAGAAGAGAGTTTTACATTCAGCCACCCTTGTAAACCCTAAAGGGAGAGAAAAAGAAGAGAGAGAGAGAAGAAGAAGAAGAGGAAGAAGGTGGAAGAAGAAGTTGATCCGGACGTCGCTGCTCCCCGGATCAGGTGTTATCCAAACGCCGATGCCTTCTCTATTTATCCGACCTAAGTTTCATTTTCTCTTCATTTCCTTTTTCATTTAAATGTATAAAGTAGAGATGGATTATATGGTAATGGATTTCGGGTTGTTGATAATGTTCTAACTCTCCTTCAACATATTTCGGTAACAAACCGAGAGGGTGACCTAGATAAAAATGATTAGATCAGATTAATGAGAGTTAGGTGATCTAATTGACCACTTAATCAATCTAGTTGGTAATTTCATAGAGAGAGAACTTGTGTGAGACCTGACTGTTTATTATGGAGCTTTTGAACTAATTAAAATTGTGGATAATTTGTGAATTGAGAAATTGCAAGTTCTATAATTCGATCAGGGTTTACAATTTAGGGTTTAATGGTTATAACTCGAGAGAGAGTAATCAACCCTACGATCGTCTAAAAACGACACCCTGTGAACACATAAATAGATAGATTAGCATTAATAATAGGTAAAATCCCCTCTCTTATAACTTGATTAACTCTTTTGACGGATTTTCATTGTGACCTGTGTGACTGCTAAGTTTTATTACGTTTTGTTGAAATTTTCTCTTTACGATTCTTGAATCAATTTCTCGTATTTACTTTCCATGTTCACTTGTGTAGTTTTTGTTTCTTTTTATTCTTTCCCTTAGCCTTAGATAACATAGAATTAGATTAGTCCCCCTCCTCACAAGATCAACACTTGTTATACTACAGTCACGACCTGTGCGCTTGCGATATTATAGGGCTTATAAATTTTAAAACTCGAATGAAACGATCAAGTTTTTGGAGTCATTCCCAGGGAGGCATAGATTAGTTTAATTCTTATAGTCTAAGGCTTTTTCACCATCTTTTGTGAAAAACAAGGGAGAGAAAAAAAGAGAAGCAAGGCATAAAGTAGACGACACATCAACTTGGATATCACTAGACAATAATGGGGAATTTTAAGAGTTGAACGCCAAAAAGAGAAAGAAAGAATAATCACGAAGGATATATATTATAGGGAGCAAAGGACTCTTGTGGATTTCAATGAGCCCTAACTTAGCTGGGAAAATCATCATCCGTATTTGAACACGTACCCTTTGAGGTGGTAGAACTACCCAGATTTCTATTGATCTAATAATTGAAGGACTCCCATCGGACATCAAGACTTAATAGGATTTCAGCAAGATAAATCTAGTTCATGGAATTCGAATTTTAAAAAAATCTTAAATAAGCTCACATAAATGGAAGAGACCCAGAAGAGATTGGAAGAGCAATTTGATCAAGTAACGAAAAATTATGGCTTTTCTATTCACAACCTGGAGATTCAAGTGAGACAGCTTTCCTGTGAATTTTGTAAGATATGTGTGAAAGACTTTCTGAGCAATATGGAATTACATCAATGAGAGCAATATGAGGCTATCATACTTAAAAATAGGGAAGAGCAAGAAAAACCAATAGGAAATTAAGTTGAACCCCTCTTGAAGAAGACCAAGAAATGAAGAAACAGGATGAAGAAAAGAATGACAACCCTCCCTATTATTCCCTAGATCTTGGTATACCATGCTTGAACATAAAAAAAACTTGGGTAGATGTCCATGAAGAGAACCTCATCATTCGGATTAGTGATGGTCAAGTGACATTCAACATGAATGGTGTAATAAAGAATCCGAAGGAGGGCGACACATTCAAAAAAATTGAGGTGGTCAAATCTTCGAAGGAATGAGAGGATGAAGAGCAATTAAAAATAGACATCAAGTTTGAAGAAGCTATGGAAGTTTGTGTTCAGGAAGCTAAAGAAGAAGAGGAGATAAGGGCGAATGAGGAATAACTATGAAGAGAACAACTCACTCTCTTATCTGGCAAATTACTGGATTCCATGAAAGATTCAGGGAATTTTGTCATTCCCTATTTTGTTAACAGTTCGCTCGACAAAAAGGATATTACTGAGCTTAATTGGATTTCATAATTTTATCAATATTTTCCTTTTGATATTTTGCAATTTTTAGCTTACTTACAAGCTACAAAGCTGATGTTAAGCGAAAAGGGTGGAAGCAAGCAGCTCATAATTGATCCCAGCTAAGTTTTTTTATGATGCAAGGTCAAGCTAATGGCCCTAAATTAGCATGTTTAGTAGTTAGATTTAAATTGTTGGGTAGTTAGGTTTGTTTTAAATTATAAAATAAGCTTGTAATGATGTGGAATGGTTGGGCTACTAACTCTATTATTCTCTTTGAATCAAGTATAAGAAAAGGAACCTAGCTTAGTGTCAAGCGCATTGGGTCTCCATCTTCGATATCATTCCCACCTCAGTCACCTTGATGAGTTCGTGTTCTAACCCTTCTCTTTTCATTTTTGTTAGTATTTTCTTCGTATTTTTCATATATTGTGTTTTATTCCCCTGGTGTGCTTGTGTACCCTTCTCACATTGAGGAAAATGTGTTGTTCAGCTGTGGCAATGGTTGTGTGTTTTGCTTTCAATGTGAATTTTGCATATTGTTATGTTTGTGTGTTTGGGTTGCATATTGTGAATTGTGTGAATGTATCAATGGCTTATATGGAATGAAATCGATTTAATTTTAAATATAATCTACTAGGTTATGAAGAGTCATTAGCTTGCGAAATCAGTGATCCGAGTTCTTTGACTAAATATGTAAGTTAATTAGGATTTAGTGTTCGTTTATCACCCTGTAAGTTCTCACATTCATTCATAATTTTAGGTCTTTCGACTAAGTAACTTTGCTAGTATTTTTTCATGAAATGAGTAGCTAAAGCAACAAGGTAGGCATTAAAAAAAAGGTATTTGCAAATTTTAAATAATTAACTATTCCACTGGCCTTCGGGTTATGAATAGAGCTAGTAGCCAATTGAGAACGTGATCTAGCTGAGTAACTAGATCGACACGTCTCACAAATGTGTGCCTTCACAAAAAAAGGCTATAATGATGTTCCAACCAAGCAACTTAATAAAAACCTGACTTAGTCAAGTAGCTGGATCGACGTTCATCACTAATGTTTGCCTCTGTGTAAAAGACTAGGTCCATGTCCACGAAAAGTAACAAAAACAAGAATTTTTTCTAATAAAAACCTACTGAACTTGTAAGTAGCCTAACTTTCAATGAAAGCGTACCTAGGATTAGTTACAAAGTTTGAATGACCAAATAATTATTAACGTGTGTGTACAATTGAAAAGGGTGAATACACTTGACATTAGGGGTTGATTAAAATGTATATTTAGTCTAGAGCTCCTAGACACATATTTTGCATGATAATGATTTGAAACAACTTGATTGATTGTGTTTAGAGTTAAATTTGTTTCATGAAATTGAAGTCATTGAAGCAAATGTTTAAGTGTGGGGATGTAATAAGTGTAAATTGCATCGTGTTTTAGGGCATAGTTTGATATGTGTTTAGCCATTAATTCAATCTTTTAGTATGTGTGTAGGTTCAAATTATGTTAGTGTTATGGTCTAAACAAAGCAAAATAAATTAAATTCTATCTAGACCAACTAGAGGTAAGCATACCCCGTCGACAAGTAATATAAAACGGTAAAAACTGGATATCATACCCAAAGGATTCCAACATGCAAGACAATTAAATTAAACGAAGCAAAATTACTCAGATGATCAAGAATTGATTGATTTGAATTAAAAACGATTGGACTTAATCAACTGGTATAAATTGGTTAAGGTTTTAGATTTCAATTGGATTAGACATTAAAACTTATAACGATGGATTGATTTAGGAATTACTTCACTTAAGCAAGTCGAAGCCAATGTTCATAAGAATTCCCTTCTCTTTTAAATATGAGTTACCTACTTGGCTCATAGATAATTTGGAATAAAAGGCATTCAAGACTAGAAGCTTAAAATTAAGTTCGTTAATCTTAGGTATCCTCACACAAGATCCTAAGGTTGGTCTACACTTTAGTCTTAAGTATGTCCCTTGATTAATTTTCTGACAAATTAAATCCCATTGGTTGTGGCATTCAATCATCTAAGGCCTTAATCTGGGTGATCAAGCTAATCTAGGACTAAATATTCATTCAATCAAGCAAAAACCAATACCACAAAAATTATCCTAATCCAATATCAATATCAATCTTAACCTTAACTGAAAAAAATTTACTCACACTTATTATCAATGCAACACAAATCATGGTCATAATATATAATTGCATTGGTTAAATCCACAAAAATTTAGACAAATAAGGAATAAAAACAAATGCAATCCCAGCAAAACCGTGGGTGCTGGGATTGAAAAACTTTGGCCAACGTTCAATGCTATCTTCTTTCTATGCTTGCGTGAATGGAGTGGAATGTGTGTTGTTGGAGTGGGGGCTGCTGCATGTGTGGGGAGACTGCATCTTGCGTTGGTGAATGGAGTAGAGGCTGCTTGGTTATGCCACCAGCTGTTGCCAATGTTCTCTTGCCACCAGTTGCTTCAATTCTCTAGCCACCAGCTGCCAACATGTGTGAGTGGAGAGTATATGTTGAGTGGGGGCTGCAGTGTTGCTCTCTCTGTACCACCCCTAGCTGCCTCTTTTCTTCTCTATCCTCTATCTTTCTTTTACAAATAAGCTTTGTGGTCCAACACCTTATTCACGCACATTAATCTCTCCCGCCGGCTGCTTTGTTTTTTCTCCTTTTACCGCCAGCTGCCTTTTGTTTCTATGTATTGAATGATTTTGTGAGAGTTTTTGGTCCACCTTTCATGCACATTCATGCCCGCCACCTATATTCTTTTGTTTTCTCTCTATTTAATGTCCATTCAGGTCTCCTTTTGTGTGAAATGTCTGCATGCTTTACATTTCCACAAACACGCTACTATCGTTTCCTTATGATGTTGCCGTATTGCTGCTTCTCTTGTTCTTCTGATGTGACAAATAAACCCAGTTATTTCTTGGTCCACTAATACTGTTCACTCTTCTTAAAAGCTCATGTACTTTTCCTACGTTTTCGTTTTGTCCTAACTAGCTTGTCCATTAAATCACATTCTTGCATGCAAGCACGTTAACGTTTTCTAGAGCTTTTCTTGCTTTATTCTTTTGAACATTCCAAATCCATTATATGCCTTGCTGGCAAGCAAAAATGGTGGCTACTAGATTAATTTGAGACCAGGATTTAACGCGTATGGAAAGAGGAATAGATCCATCTCCCTATCACTAATAGGATCCTCTTCTTCGAAACTACATATCACTTCATTCCATAATTGAGCAAATTTTGCAGCTTCGCTTCTTTTGTTTGCCATAACCTCGGCAAATTTCTGTGAAAATGAGAATCCTTTCTTCTGTTTCTTATCTGAAGGTACCAAATATGTGTTAAATGAACCGCGTAAGGACTAGAATCTCGACCTTAGCATGTTTAGAGTCCCTATCTGGCTCTTATAAAATAGAGAAGTTGCAACTCAGTGATAGTTAGAAGATTAAAAGAGTAGCACTCAAAACCATCCATATTGTTCAAGACGCTTTAGTTGTTATACGTAACATCTTTTTAAGGGCATGATTGATTTTTTGCTTCTCACAATCTACTAAAACTCCATAAAATGGACAAGAGTTAAGCAAATTATGTATCTAAAATTAATATAAAATGCCCATTAATAATACCCCCACACTTGAATTTTTGCTTGTCCTCAAGCAACTTGCTTAGATCACAACCAACATATTCTGTCATTTCATTTTTAATGAAAATAAAGTGTTTGCAATCCCTTAAACTTCGACCAACTCCAGTATCAACCTACTACATATATCGTAATCTTTTCGTCAAACACATAAAAAAAATTAAAGGCGGATATCTTTGATTGAAAGCAAGCATAAAATTAAAATGGACTTTCCTCACGATATTCACTCATGTCACTCACGTGTATAAGGGTTATATTTCACTCAAAGCTTCCTCTAAAAGATTACACTATCATAGGTGTAACATCCCGGCTCCATCGGGAAGGGTAAAATAGTAAATATGGGTTAACAGTGAGAGCTTAGAAATGCAATTGCATGTTCATGCATATAGAGACTTACTTGTATTGTGAAAAATGAATTGGTTGCACATGAAATTATTTGTACATGCATACATTGACTTTCCCGGTATATTTGGTCTTAATTGTGAATGAGGTGAGAATTATGGGTTATTGATTTTGAAAATTTATTTGGAGAGTGCCATTATTGATTTTCTAATATTGGAGAATTT
>JAOTBA010000009.1:5731091-5745522 GCA_025629845.1 Erythroxylum squamatum | reverse complement strand
TATAATTCTTTTTAATACTAACAATGCATCACAAAACAAATCTAATTTCACTAAATCCCTTCATTTAATAATCATAATCATAACCTACACAATAAAATCCTCAATTTGTTCCAACCAAATTAAAATTATCAAACTAAAATCTCAAAATAATTTAAACAAGCTTAAAAAGGAATCGGGGCCCAACATCAATCATATAAAATGTAAAATAACTTGGAATTAAATTAACTCAGCTTGCATTAAAAAAAGAATGTGATTGCTTTCTTCTCTTTTCATCTCTCTTAACATATAAAAGTGGATAAAGTGATATTATACCCACTATTTCATTAAGCCTTCTTAGTTGAAAGTCAATTGTAATTTGGAAATTATATTCAACACTTACAAACTCTATATGGAGTTTGGCCTTAAAATCTAGATTGATAGAATAAGGCTATGAACTTATATCATAGGTAAATATCTTACAAAATACTCAGCTGACACAGTTAACTCATTAAAGTATACTCTAAACCCTCCAATCCTTCTTTTGTTTTTTTGCCTCTTCCTTTTCCTTTAAACAAGCCTCCTCTTTGAAATAGTCCTTTAGCTACATATTTCTTATATAATGTTACTTGATCCAATGAGGTCTTTATATGTAATACTAGTTGATCTAATGCAAATTAATGTTATGTATTAGACACTCTTGGTATTAGCACGCATTTCTAATGTACAGTAAAATTTTATCAATTTGATAATGAAAATTTTAATTCTTTATGAAAAATTAAATCTTGTTGTGATGAGTTTTCATAAGATCTTTGGTTATGACAATGTTGTTCATATTTAGTTCATATCATTCTCCTTCTATGTTTTTTTAACATCAACTATATTCTATGAAAAAAGAAACACATGATGTTTTTATGTTTCTTTTAACTACAATTAAAAGTTGTCCTTTGTATGTACCCTTCAAGCAATACCCATATAACCTTATTATTGATATACAAACTTTAATATAAAACCCACAAGCATCAAAACAAATATAACATCTTGGAAACATCTTTTCATCTTCATCATTATTAGTATTGGTTTTAATTTCCTATGTTGTTAATACTCTTAACTTCCTCATCATACCCTCATAAAATTACAAATTTAGTAACAAGAAATCTATGCACCATCTTAATCAAAAAGGTCATTTTACATGTTGAAACCTACATTTACCCTTAACTCCTTTCTCAACAAAGCTTTTAACATAATAATCTTGACGTTTGGAAGTGACTATCGTATCCTTGTAATATTTTTTGCCATTTTATATGCTATGAACTTGTTAATGTTTTTAGTGGTTGTGTATGTGCATGTGAGGTCTTACCTTTAGAAAACAAAACTTTTATCATTTCTCTTGATGCTTGTAAAACTAGGTAAGTACACTATGGTCCATATTTTATTCTCACCTTAATATTATCATTCTTTATAAATTTTAACCTTAAACTTTCTATAGTATAGTACTTTATAACTACATCCTTGAATTTTTATGTACTTTTAAACTTCAAACCTACCATCAATGCTAGAATAATGCAATTTGGATCATACTGAAGATTTTCTAACTAGTCTCTCAACATAATATGATACAAAACTAAGAGATAAAATATTGAAATCTAACACACTCAATTTATGGTCAAGCCTTAAAGAAGCTAAAAATAAATTAAGGATAAAAGCCTGACCTAATCACACACTAAAGGTAAAAAAGAATCTTAAGTCGTAGTTACGAAGAACTAGAAATAAGATTATATGAAAACTAAATGCCATAAGTAAATAATTTGATAAGTTTGAAAATTTCGTTAAAGAACCAAAGAGAAAACTCCACAATTGTATTAATGTTCAAAGATTGTTCTACAAACAAAAAGCAACATCCCTTAAATACCGAAAACACAAAACTAGGATTTTCAAACTTAAATAAAATTAAGGTTTTGATTAGGTATAGTCTAATCAACGATTGTGGTTTAGGGAATATTGAATACAAAAAATTTAAGGCTATTAGAGCATGGTTTACATCTATGACTGTGTTTGGTTAATGTGTATCTTTCTATATCTCCAAAGAGTTAGGCACATCTTAGAACACACTTTTGGGTGTAATCTATGGATCCCTTTATAACTTTTAAATTATTACACGGTTTGAGACATACATGTGAATATACATCGCGAGTTTATCTGTAAATTTTAAAGATAGGAACAATTTTAAGCCATTCTATGTTGAAGATTGTGTCTCATCATTGAGTTTCCAATATGTTATACAAGCTAATACATGATCATGTTAAAGGTCGTGTTCATATCCAAGTCTTCTTTGAGCTCATCTTAAATCAAGCTAATCAATGCTTGTCTTTTAGTTTGTATTAATTCCATTCGTGTAACCACTTCTCTCAGCAATCTATTAAGTGCATCTTTAAAGACTTTTCTTCCTTTTTTTGTAATTGGTCTACTTGACAAACTAAAACATAAGAAGAAACTTAAATTCTTTCCTTTTTATAAAAAGATTCATCACCTACATTAAAAGGAGTTAAATTAGAAATATTAAAAGTAGCTTTCACATTATACTCATTTGGAAGATCTAATTCATAAGCATTATAATTGAGCCACTCAATGACTTAAAATAGACCATCTAATTTTTATTGTAATTTAGATCTTCTTTAATCAAGGAACCTCTCCTTTCTTATATACACCCATACCTAATCATGTGGTTTAAAGATAATTTTCTTTCTCCTCTTGCTACCTTTGGACACATATTCTTTAAATTTTCTTTCAATATTTCACCAAAAATGTTCATGTAATTGGTTCACCATTTTATATTTCTTTTTTATCATTCAACCTACCCCTCTTATGAATTGGTAAAGAATTAAATCCAATAGAGTCAATGTGTTAAAACCATAGATAATTTTAAAAGGTGAATAATCAATAATGATATGAACAACTATAGTATATGGAAATTTAATAAGTGAAAAACAGTCTTCCTAATTTTTAAAGTTCTTTTGAATGATGGCATAAAAAAAGCAGTCAAAGTTATTTATTACCTCAGGTTGATCATCCATTTAAGGGAGAAAATAGTTAAAAATAACAGTTAATTGTTAAATTTTTCCACAAAAAGCTTTTTAAAGTAGCTAAGGAACTTAATATGTCTATCAGACACAATACTCCTAGAAATGTCATAGTTATACTATCTCCCAAAAGAACATTAACTATATTGGTTGCATCGTCAATTTTACTACATGGAATAAAATGTTTTATCCTAAAAAATTTATAAAAAATAAAATATATATAATCTTTAGCTCCTTTATACCAAGGTAAACCTAAAACTAAATCTATAAAAATTACAAACCAAGGTTCATTAACATCTAATGAAAGAATATACAAACCATATGTTAACAATATTAGAATTAGCTTATTTATATTCAATATAATTAGCACCTATCCATTTAACGTCATGATGTATATAAGTTCAAATTTAAAGGAAATGGTCATGCAAAATCTATAGTCTTTTTATGCCAAAATGAACCATCAATCCTTTTCCATCTGTGTTATGCCCTAATAACTTACTTAAAGAACTATTAGGCGCATAACTTATCTTTTAGATAAAAATTCATCATACATAGAGGATTTTTCAAAATTAGTTTTCTCGTAAGCCCTAAAGGTAGATATGAAATCATCATTCTCATATAATTCTTTAACACCGTCAAAACTATAATTTTAAATTTAAATTAGAAATTAGAGATTACCTTTAAGACAATGCATCAAAGACATCATTTTTCTTATCTTATTTGTACTTGATCATATAAGAAAATGTCTAAATGAACTCCTTCCACTTGGCATGTTTTTAATTCAACTTCCTTTTCACTTTTAAATGCTTCAAGTGCTTAGGGTTAGTGTGAATAACAAATCCTTATAACACAAATAATATTGTTCATTCTTAAAAGCTCTTACTATTGTATATAACTCATTGCTATAAGCTAGATAGTTAAGAGTAACTTTATTGATTTTCTCACTAAAATAAGCAATATGTTGATTTTCTACTTCAAAATAGCACTAATACCTATTATTTCAAAATAGTACTAATACCTATTATAGATGTATCACAGTCGATCTCAAAAAAATTTAAAAATTTAGACAAGCTCATAAAGAAGTAGAATTTAACCTTTCTTTAAAAAATTAGAAGTATGCTCTTGTTCATCACCCCACTTGAATCTAATAGATTTTTTGACAAATTCGGTGAGTGGTATAGTTAGTATACTAAAGTTCTTAATAAACCTCTTATAAAAACTAGCTAAACCTTGAAAAAGCCTAATATTAGTTATAGACTTAGGCATAGGCTACTCTTGATTGAGCTTTGTTGAACCAAGGGATGTTTCAATCAATGTTGTGATGATTAAAAAAAAACATAAGTATTACTCATAAGTTTATTATTTTGATGAGAATCATTATAAGAATACAATGTGGCCATAACTCAAAAATATAGTTCATGAAGATTATAAAGAAAAGTTGAAGTTTAGAACCCTCAAAGTGAAGACCAAGTCAAGAATTAAAAAAAGTAAGGCACATTAAGGTCATTCTATATTTTGTATTATTAATTATAATCTTATTTAGTTATTTTGATAATTTTAAAGTCTTACTATACATAAAATTTTCAGCTTACTTCATTACATGGGACTTTTCATTTACCAGGTGATATAAAAGCTTTTGTTTTTAAAAAAGCCTTGATCTTCCAAACACTCTTTAGAGGATATTTTAGAAGTTATTTTAATTATAATTGCAATAAAAAAATCAAGTTTGAACAATTGGATTTATTAAAATCATAATTTTTTAGAGGGATTAGTCAACTAACATCGATTAGTGGTTAACTAATATAAGTTAAATGTGTATCAGGTCAACATGTTGACATATTGGTCAACAATTGTGGTGATGTGGTTGATTAATGTCCCTCCAAATGACACATTATTTAACCAATAAGGTTGAGTAATCGATAAATATGCAATTATTAGTTGACTATATATATTGAATGAATATTAATCAACCAATATGACCTAATGACTAACCAACATGCTAGAATTCACTATTATAAATGCTAATTTTTGGCTTTGAAGGCTCATACCAAAACCTTATAAGTACATATTTTTACATTAGTTCTTTCATAAAAAATCATTTGGATGTCTTGTACACATATTTCTAAGTGTTTATCATTGTCTCATATTTATACAAGTGAGTCTCTTTGGAGTTATCTAAGTTATAAAGTGACATATTTTGATTTATAAGATTTTGGTTAGGGTTTTCATATTATGCTTAGGGTGTTCTGAGTGGCATTGATTCGATTGGGGTCTTCACCTTAAAGGAAGATTGTAAAAAGTTCCTCATTGGTGAGAAAAGGTTATATAAAGGTTATTCCTTTTCCTTGAAAGAAAAGTTATAGTAGAATTCTTAAAAGAGTCTTTAAAGTGAAAATAGGTAAGGGTTGTTATCTAAATCACTATAAATTGGTTTGCATTTCTCTTCCCTTACCTTGTTTACATTATTGCTTAAGAATGTTATTGAAGTTCATTACTTTTAATGATATTTTCATCTTTTACAAGTTGTGTGCATTAATACACTTAGTAATATTTTTTAAAAAAGTTATTCACACTCAGTTCATGCCCCTCTTGGTTGCTATTAGGGACTAATAAGTGGTACTAGAGTAGGTCTTTTAGGCTAGCATTTCAAACAAAATTTTATAAGAAAAATCATAATGGCATATTTATAAGCATTATTATCATTATTTAAGAAAGAGTGACAAAACATTTACAAAGCCTCCTTCTTTGATTAGAATGATTATCTATATTAGAAAACAAGAATGAAATTATTGTTAACGATAAAAAACATAAACCTATGGGAAATAGTTTCAAACAACCCCTTATACTTATTAAAATTATAGATAACAAAAAGGTGTCCAAACTAAAGAAAGAATGGGAACATTAAGATAAAAGATTTTTTTAAAATTCTAGGGCTATACATATCTTCTTTTTTTTCTTTAGAAACAAGTGAATTTTATAGAGTCTCTATATGTGAAGCAATTTATGAAATTTGACATACAATAGAAATTACATATAAGAGTACAAAATCTAGTTAAGTAATGCGAAGTGAACATGTTAACCCGTTAATATAAATTGTTTCACATAAAGCATTATTGAACTAAAGTAGGTTTCAATCGATGATTAAAAAACATAAATAATACTAATGAGTTTGTTACCTTGATGAGAACTTACATAAGAACAAGATGTAGCCATGCATAAATTAAGAAGATACCTTATGAAGATGATAAAGAAAATTTAAAATTTGCAATTCTTAAAGTGAAGATCAAGTCAAGGACAAAAGAATATTAAGGCACATCAAAGTAATTATATATTTTTTAATCTTAATTGTAATCTAATATAGTTATTTTAATGATTTTAAAGGGTTACTATGCATAAACATTTTATGTCACTTTATTGCATGAGTCTTTTCATTCATTAAGAGGTATAAAAACCTTTGCTTTAATAGAAAAGCCTCTTGATATTTAAAAATTTCTTTAAGGACATCTTGAATGTTATTTTAATTATAATTCCATTAAAATGTTAAGTTTAAGCATTTGAAGTTACTTAATTCATATTTTTAAAGGGATTGGTTAGCTAGTGTAAGTTAGTGGTTGACTACTGCAGGTTAAACTTGTAAGAGGGTTATTTGTTGACATATTGGTTGATTAATATAATGTTGTCATTGATTAAAGTATCCCCTAGAGTGACATTGGTCAACTAATATATCCCAGTGGTCAATATGTGCATTTAATGCACATTAGTCAACCAATATGTTGCACTGATCAATCAATACTTTGTAATTAGTTATTGTAATAGCTAGTTTTTGGCTCCGACATCTAGTAGGGGTCCCAAAATCTTATAAATACATATTTTCTCATTGGTTATCGCATCACTTAAATGTCTTATACATATATTTTTTAGTGTTTATCAAGTAATTGAGCATTTATTGTCTCATTTTTTTAGTTGTAAGATTTTATTAGGAGTTGTATATTGTATTTAGGGGTGGTGTAAACACTACTGAGGTTCCTCTTCACTATGAAGGAAGATTATAAAAGGGTTCCTCTTTGTCAAGAAAAGATTTTACAAAAGTTATCCTTCACCTTAAAAGAAATGTTATAGTGGGATTTTAAGAAGTCCTAAAAGTGGATGTAGGCAAGAGTTGTTTTCTAAACTACTATAAATTAGTTGGCATTTCTCTTCCGTTATCATTTTTTTCATTATTTCTTAAGTGTGTTGTTAAAATTTATTATTTTTATATCATATTTCATCTTTTATAAATTGTGTCTATTAAGACATTAAGTTAGTAAATTTTAATCAAAAATTGATCAACACCCAATTCACCCCCTCTTAGGTGTTATTAAGGACTAATAAGTGATATCAGAGTAGGTCTATTAGGCTAATATTTTAAACAAAATCTTATAGCAACGATCATAATGACCTATTTAGGAACATTATCATCATCATCATCATCATTAAACCAAGAGAGATAAAACATTTATTGAGGCCCCTTTTCTTTAGAAATGAATATCTCAATTGGAAAAAAAGATGAAAATTTTCTTAGTGGTAAAAAATGTAGACCGATGGGAAATAGTTTTAAACAACTCTTTTACACCTATGAAAATAGTAGATAAAAAAAAGGGCCACAAACTAAAGCAAGAATTAGAACCTCAAGATAAGAATTAATTTCCTTAAATATTAAGGTTGTACATATCTTTTTTTATGAATTAGGAAGAAATGAATTCAATACAATCTCTATGTGTGAAATGAATTATAAAATTTAACATAGATTAGAAATCTTGTATGAGAGAATAAATCAAGTTAAGGAGAACAAACTGAGCATGTTAACCCAATAATATGGATTGTTTCAAATGAAACATAATGAAAGCCTCGCTAGCATGTACACAAGATTCATTAATATTATTAATACATGTCCTTAAGAGTGATCTAATAAACTTTCTTATGGTTTTAACATTAAACTAGGTCTTTGCAACATCGTTCTCGTTGTCTGCTTGTCTCGTTAGTTGTTACTCTTAACATAAACAAGATGAAGTTGGTGTAAGAAAGAAACTACAGAGAGAGAAAAGTTGACAGAGTTATTTCACCGAAGCAGAAAGCGCTGTCTCGTGCGTTCTCGTCCGAAGCTTTGCACGTCCTATTGGCTCCATTATGGACTCCCTCGCTCCAGAGGGACACCTGGCCAAAAAAGGGCGTACATGAAAAAGAGAAGACGATCCCCCTCTACCCAAACTTTCATACAGCGCGGTAGTGGCAGCGGTTTCGGTTGAGGACGTAGCAGTTACGTCAGTAGCATGGCCGGAAGACGAACCAGTAGAAGTCAAAGAAGGCGATATCACGCCAACCCCAGGGGAGCTCGGGGGTAGCATCCTGTTATCCCAAAACCTGAAAGCTAAATTAGACAAACTTTGGGAACAAGCAGTCGTGGTGAAGCTACTGGGCCACAGGGTGGGATACCGCATTCTGAACGCCAAGCTTCGAAGCCTTTGGCAACCATGAGGTCCCATGAAAATCGTGGATATAGATCGTGATTTTTTTCTGGTGAAATTCATGGAGGAGGACGACTACTTAAACGTGCTAACGAACAGTCCTTGGGTTATCTTCGGGCAGGCCCTCTTCGTCCAAAGGTGGTTTCCAAATTTCCGACCGACGCAAGATCAGCTAACCAAAGCGGTGGTCTGGATCAGGTTCCCTAACATGCCGATCACTTGATATCATCCCATGATACTCACTGCTCTGGGAAATCTCGTGGGAAGCACGGTGAAGATAGACAAAGCTACCATGCAAGCTCAGCGAGGGAAGTTCGCGCGCATAGCAGTGGAGATCGATTTAAGTGTTCCTCTAAAAACCACTGTGGAGCTGGATGGGGAGACATTGATGATCCCGTACGAAGGACTCCCCCAGATTTGCTATTCGTGTGGGATGATTGGCCACGAAGCTAGTGTCTGTTCGAGACAAAAAACAGAGCCCATCGTACTTCTGTCTCCGAGAAGTCGAGAAGGAGAATATGAGACCGAACAGAGGAGACTGGATGGCGCTGCTGCGGAGAGGATGGAAGATGGGACAGCCAACGGCTATGGCCCTTGGACCCAAATCCAACGGAAAAATCCAAGAAAAGAGCTGAAAAGACAGGGGCCGATACGGGGTGACAGGTAGCGGGAAGCTGCATCGATGGGAGGCTCAAGGTTTAATGTGCTGACAAACCAAGAGCATTTCGGGGAGGAAGCCTCTAAACAAACCATGCAAACATGCAACCAAGCACATTTACTTTCTCTGGAATAGGACAACGTCACGACCTGTCCCTTCTAGTTGGTACAGGCAAGTCTAAAACCCAAGGGTTGGCGTCAACATCCGCAGGACATTCAATCACCACAGACCCGGGGGCAAGGTCCAGGCCAATGGGAGTCCGGAAAAAGAATCAACTTCGGTCCATACAGTCAAACTTAAACCCACGACCACGAACAAGAACTTAGCGATCGAAATCACGTGTCATACTGAAATGGTCTGTGATAGCCAAATTGTAGTGGCTCCGGTGCCGAATGTGGAGGAGCGATCCCAACTGATGGAGGGCGTCGAGGAACCCGGAGCGGAGGGCTGGACAGGGGAAGGTATACCGGTTATCCCACCCTCTGAACCTCCATATTTAGCAAAGGGATCGAGTGGGCAGGCAGCCATACCTGCACCGAGCCAAGATGCAAAGATGGTTCCGCACACTCAGGACGTTGAACACAAGGAGGACCACGACGGAGGCATCACTGCTGCTCCGAGGTAAGGTAGACTTCTTTCGTCCTTTTTCCAATATGTCGATCTTATTATGGAATTGCCAGGGGCAGGCGGGTCAGAATTTCAGGTCATCCTGCGAAATTACATCAGTACTTACAACCCGAGTATTATGGTTCTGATGGAAACCAGAATTAGTGGCCCATGGGCTACTGAAGTTATATGATCTTTCGATTTTGATTCTCTTTTAGAGTAGAAGCCGTAGGATTTTCTAGAGGTATTTGGCTCCTATGGAAGGAGGACTTTGATATCTCAATGGTCATCGCTCACCGGCAGTTTATTCATACTACCGTCAAGTTTGGGAATGGCTCTTTTGATCTTACTGTAGTTTATGCAAGTCCGCAAGTGTCCTCGCAGTCCATACTCTGGACAGTTTTATCTTGGATCGGATACTCTACTCACAGACCCTGGATCGTGGGAGGGGACTTCAATGCTAAACTGGATATCTCAGATAAAAGGGGAGGAGTCACCTCTACACAAGTGGTGAATAAAAGGTTCAAGGAGTGGGTACATAGGTGTGGTCTTCACAATTTGGGCTTTGTTAGCTCGAAATTTACTTGGCGAAGACAAATGGTCCAAGCTCAACTTGATAGAGTGTTTGGCTTGTTGGATTGGCTGCAGGAGTTCCCCCAAACGGTGAACCAACGTCTACCCTTTCATGGCTCGGATCATAGGCCTATGCTGCTTCAATTTTTCAGATCCCAGCAACGACTAACAGGAGCATGCCTTTCCGCTTCCAAAATGCTTGGCTCAGACATTCAGGCTTTAACGATGTGGTCGCCGAGCATTGGCTTCCAGTAGAGGAGACGATGAGTAAATCTTTAGCCCATTTCTCTAACCATCTGTTAAGATGGAACACCCACATTTTTGGCAATATCTTCCACCGAAAAAAAGGTTGTTAGCCCGGTTGGAGGGAATCCAGCGGGCAATGACTACTGATAATTTGGGTTCTCTCTTAGCACTAGAGGAAACACTGAGCAAAGATTTGTTGCAAGTCCTGTGCGAGGAGGAAATGTATTGGCACCAGAAAGCTCGGTGTGAATGGATATCGAAGGGTGATCGAAATACCAAATATTATCACACTATCACCCTTTCCAAAAGAAAGAAGTTGAGGATTGACAGGCTCACCGACTCTATTGGGACCCTTATTACTGATCCAGCGCAACTGCGCGCTAGTCAAGAATTTTTTTGTCCATCTGTACACTAACGAAGACGGGACTACCTCACATATTCCGATCTCAGGAGCCTTCCCGACGCTTACGGCGGCACAGGTTTAGGGGCTAGCCCTTCTAGTCCATGCGTCTGAAATCCAGAGTGTGTTTTTTGATATGAATCCCAGCAAAACTCCTGGAATGGATGGGTTCAATGCGTTATTTTTCCAGAATCAATGGGGAAAAGTAGGGCCAGCTGTGGTGGACTTTATACAGCAAGTTTTCAGGCTGGAATGATGGGAAGAGGATTTGAATCACACCGTCCTGGTTCTAATTCCCAAAGTCCCTTCTCCGCATCAGATTTCTCAATTTCGACCAATTAGTCTTTGTACTGTACTTTATAAGGTCATCTCTAAAGTCATCGTAAATCGATTGAAAGCGCACATAGATCATCTCGTAAGGGCAAACCAATGCAGCTTCATACCGGGCAGGCACATAACAAATAATATTATTATTGCACAGGAGGCTATTCACTCGATGCGAAAGAAGACAGGAAAGACTGGGTACCTGGCCATGAAAGTGGACATGGAAAAAGCATATGAGCGACTTCGCTGGGATTTTATTCACGATACTCTAATGGATATAGGGCTCGCTCCCAGAGAAGTTAATTCAGATCATTATGAAGTGTGTAACGACAGTCTCCCTGCAAGTCACCTGGCAAGGCACCATCTCTGAACCTTTCAGGCCTCTAGAGGTATTCGGCAAGGTGATCCGCTTTCGCCTTATCTCTTTATGCTACGCATGGAGAGACTCAGACACCTTATATCAAAGGAGGTGGACTGCGGGAGTTGAAAACCGATAAAGCTAAATTGTACGGGGCCTCCTATATCCCACCTATTCTTTGTAGATGACCTCGTTCTTTTTGCTGAAGCAACGGATTTGCAAACGTAGGTGATAGCCAGAACTCTAGAGTCCTTTTGCTTTGTGTCAGGCCAGAAAATTAGTACAACCAAAACTCGGATCTTTTTCTCTAAGAATGTTTCTAGAGAAACTGTGAGCCGTCTTAGCCACGCCTTACAGGTGACTTGTACGAATAATCTTGGCAGGTATTTAGGAGTTCCTTTGATTCATGAGCGCATGACAAGAAACACCTATCAGCACATACTTGATAATGCTCAAAAGAAACTTGCAAGATGGCGCGCAAAGATGTTGTCACTAGCGGTGCGAGTTACCTTAACCCAATCAGTCATTTCCTCGCTTCCAATTTTTACGATGCAAACGGTACGTCTTCCACGTCAGCTTTGTGACGATTTGGAGAAAATCATGTGAGATTTTATATGGGGTTCAACAAACGGTCATCGTAAAATGCATCTAGTTAATTGGGAGTCAGTGTGCCAGCCAAAAGCAGTAGGGGGTTTGGGCATTAAACGCATTTGGTATACCAATGATACATTATTGGCTAAGCTAGGTTGGGAGTTGCTTACTAAACCCACAGTCCTATGGGCCCAGATACTACAAGCCAAATATCGTTTCGATGTATATCATATACCCCAAACAATCGATAGGGCAGGGGCTTTAGTAATTTGGAGAGGGATATTCGCAGTTTGTTTGGCAAGGTAGCAAATGGATTATGGGAAATGGGAGACGTGT
This sequence comes from Erythroxylum squamatum, assembly GCA_025629845.1. Lineage (NCBI taxonomy): Eukaryota > Viridiplantae > Streptophyta > Magnoliopsida > Malpighiales > Erythroxylaceae > Erythroxylum > Erythroxylum squamatum. The sequence goes on along the minus strand of JAOTBA010000009.1, from coordinate 5,732,870 downwards.
GTTATTTTAGCTAGATAACTGGGTGAATGGATGGGGGCCACTAATCCTTGTGACAACTTCTCAAATTCCTGATAGTATCCTATACGCTACGATCGCGGATTTTTCTAATGAAGGGGGCACTTGGCTCTGGCATGTGTTCCAACAATACCTTCTTTCTACAGTTTGTATAGAGCTTGCGACTATCTGCCCTACTGTCAAAGTTATAGGCGATGACAGGTTGGCGTGGGGGCCAACCAATCATAGGGGGTTCACAGTGGCATTTGCATATGAATTAATTGAAGGTCGACCCACGGACATCAATCACCGTCTTTGGGAGGTTATATGGAAATGGGCAGGATCTCAGCATATTAGGTTGTTTCTTTGGCTTTTAGCTAAAAGAAAACTACTGAAAAATCAACAGCGTGTGACCCAGCATATCGCCACGGACAGTAGATGTCATGTCTGTGGGCAAGCAGAGTCATCATTACACGTAGTGAGGGAAAGCTCTCTAGTATAAATTTCCTTTTGAGGTGGTAGATACGAGCTTCTTCCAATAGGACGGGGAGATGTGGCTAAAGTCAAATCTCATGAAGAACTCACAAGTGTAGCAGGTAGCGTGGTCCACAATCTTTGGAGTTACATGTTGGTTCTCATGGAAATGGCGGAACTGCAGCCTCTTTGAGAGTGGATTTGAATGGCTGGAAGAAGGTACCAGAATTGTTATGGATTATGTAGATTGGATAGCACGAGCAAGAGCTATGGAACACTGCATGTTTCCGACACAGGGCTTGCAGGTGGGTAGCTTAGTGGGCTGGACTAAACCGTTAGAGGGTTGGGTGAAAGTAAATTCAGATGGCACAGTAAAACATGGGTCCAATAAGGCTTCTGCCAGAGGTTTAATTAGAGATTGTTAAGGGAAATGGTATGGTAGGTTTCAGCAGAATGTAGGACGGGTTTGCCTTTAACTACAGAACTCTGAGGTGTTTTCTCAGGACTTACGCTAGCCTGGGAAATGGGATATCGACGAGGAGTTGTTGAAGTAGACTTTCTAGAGATCATTAATTTTCTTTCTTCCTCCCATATAGTTCTGACTGTGGATAATTTTTTGGTGGCAGGTATCTGAGGTCTCTTACACCAAGCATGGGAGGTCCAACTTCAGTATGCCTTTCACAAAGGGAATCAGTATGCCGACAGCCTGACGACTCTCTCAGTCTTATTAAGTCCGAGTCTGCATATCCTACATGAGCCTCCGATGATAATCCTCAAGCTCTTCCACAGAGACGCGCAAGAAGCGTTGTATTCTCAAGCACTACATTAATTTAGTTTCTGTTCCTTTGTAAACAAAACAAAAAAAGAAAGAAACTACAACAGGAGCAAATCAGAGAGGAAGTGGTGGATTCAATAAAGAATTTAGTAGGTTTCACAATTATGGTTTATTGGTCAAGAAAGTTTGGAATTTTAATTATTAATTTAACTTAAATTTGTTAGTAGGCCCCTACGATGATAGTGGAACTCACCAGATATTTAACTGATAAAAGTTTAATCTTGTTAAACTAATAATAACTATTAACAATTTGCTCCCACTTAACTCTGTCTAGCTGTGTAATTACATTAAAAATAAATGGGGACAGGAAAAAGAAAGGACGTGGATCCCCTGTAGATTTATAGATAGCGGACTGTTACCAAGCCATTACAAGTTTACACACGTTATGGTCATGGATCTAAGGCTATACAGTCTAAACAACCACTAATAGAGCTGCTGAATTAGTCACATTATTTTGTTAATTTCTGTTTCAGTTA
>JAOTBA010000009.1:5720038-5730991 GCA_025629845.1 Erythroxylum squamatum | reverse complement strand
GAAACAAAAAGAAAGCCTCTAACCCAAACACTCAAACACCTTCCCCTTCTACGCCCACATCACATAGACCCATAACTCGTTTCATCACACAGGGCCATAACACGGGCATCTCGTTGCTTCTTGTTCATTGGTCATTAAACTAAAAATGTGAACAAGGAAGAATATAACACCGGTTGTAATTATCTCCACGGAAATGGAAGAAAAGCATACCATTAAGCACCGGCTGTAATAATCAGTAAGAACTACAAAATCACGAGGCGCAAAAAGGAATGACTTGGGTCTGCAAAAACAGATCCCCCAACAAGAAAGAACATTTTACCAACACTGATTTTGTCACATCTTTGCTCTTAATGTCAAAGTAACCAAAATCATGTTTAAGCAGCACCAGCACCCTTGCCCTTCTTCCTCTGGATTTTCTTCGTATAGAACTCCAGCTCCTTACCCTCCAATATGTACCTGACAGTTAAATTTTGAGGCATATCAACTTTAGGAATAACCTAGACCAGAGAATTTTAACATATTTAATGATTGCATTTAACTCACCCATCTGCTCTGCCGCATTGACCAGGGCGAGATGAGATGCAAGCTAACAATCTACCACCACCAAATTGCTCTTCTATGTGAGGGTCAAGCTTGCGATCCTTTTGGCGTTTCTCAAGCTTCCTGACCACATGGTTGCTCTTCTTGGTTTCCTCAAGGGCAGCAGTGGCTTCTCCATCCTGTAATTGTCATATAGATGAAAATCTTCTGAAAAATCAGAAAGGAAATCCCAATAATGTACCCACTTTCAAATTGACAAGAAGCTACCAGATATTTCAATAATAGAATATGAAATGCATCCACAATCAAACTGATACAAATTAAACTCACATCATAAGAGTGAAAATGATAAAGTCTGAAAATCAAACCTCATCATCCACTCAGTGGAAATAGCTTGTTATTTCTTAGTACGCATCAGGTACATTTACAAAAGTAAGCATAAATGAAACATGAAGTTAGTAACATATGGGAAATAGTTACCAATTTAAAAAAGATGGACATGCAAATTAAAAAAACCTATCAAACACACATCTCACTCCCAAGTTACAATGCTTGTTTTCAGTTAGACCAGTGAACTCAAGAATTTTTTGAAACTGCTTGAGTTTAAATGGTAACATAAAAAAGTACCACTCCGAAGTAAGGCACTAGAACACACCCTAAAATATGGTCCACAACATGCATTGACCGGTCAAATAGCCAACATGCAATTAATTTCAGAGACAAGCCAACTTCAGATCCCAAGTCAAAGATACTTCCCACAGAAAGCGCAAAAAAAGAAGAAAATGACATATCAGATGATTTAGGTATTAACTTATATGCTGAACAATTAGAGCATGTGCTTCAGCAAGAATTCTAAACTTTAAACCTTGTATGTAGGTCTGAGCCATAACTTATGAATAAAGCTTGATTTGTTACAAAAAGGCAAAACAATATTATTGTAAGACAGATGAAGAGAATCAATATTTCACAAATCCTGACAAGGCCAATTGACCAGTTATTTATTTCCATAACTGCAGATCAAATGTTTCCTGAAACTAAAATTAAGTCAGTGGTCTCCTTTCTAGAAGCAACTTTCTTCTTCCGACCAATGTCAACACCATAATGCTGAAGGTACCATTGCTTAAATGGAGCTGCATCCACCTGAACAATCGCACTTTTCACCAAAGTTTGGGTCCTAACAAGCTCATTATTTGAGGCATTATAAACAACATCAAGAATGCGAGTCTTGCGGGTGACAGCCTCACTACCCCAGGAATAATTCCCAGTATCCAATCTCAAGGCCCTCCACTTGACATTACCACCTCTAACACGAATTCTCCTCACAGTCTTGTTGCTTGAGAGTTTGGTATTTGCAGGTTGACGACCAAGTTCATATCTAGATAGAAGGGAGAAATAATGTCAGAAATGACATCAGCATATTTAGAATATTCTCCTATGATTGGGGCAAAGAAAAATCAAAGCACAGAATACAAATAACGACAACTCATCTTCCTTTGAAACTCCTTGCTATAATCATAACCAATTACCTATATCCTGGTTCAGATACAAACTAAGTTAAATAAACAACTTTTCTAGACCTTAAGAAACAGACCGGAAAAATGATACAGAAAATTTAATAACATTAAGCCAAGCCAAGAGAACCAGATATTGAATCTGTGGATGAAAACCTATGACGCAAACCATCAAGCAACAAGAAGCAAAGGCCAATATTAACAAGTGGGTTCAATTTCCAAGAATAATAGAAGCTGCAAGACAAAATCAGACAATAATTACTTTTGCAAGACAAGACATGAGTAAAGTCTAAGACCATGAAACCAATTTCTATCACTGCCGTAACACTCATTCAAATTTCTAAGATACTGCAATAACCCAAACGCAGACCAGATGAAATGAAACAATCCCACCCTTTACGTGAATGAAAACAAGTAGTATTATTAATACTGAAACGAGATTAACAGACTACAGGATAATGTACGATACTTTCTCTTCTTCCTCCAGGCCTTCTTCTTGCCACCAGTAGCACGCCTCTTGTGCATGGAGTCCCTGGAGATACCTACAAAGGTAATCCATCAAAACCCATCTTACAACAATAAGCATGGCATCATCGTTATACAGAAATCGGGGCAACCAATTCATAGTTCATACCCATGTTCGCTGACGGCAAGGTGACGACTACAGCGTCTTAGTCTTGCACTGGTAAAAACTTAAACCCTAATATCCGTTCCATCTTTATCAGTTTCGCATTTATAAGGTAGGCCCAAGTACAAGCCCACGAAGACATAGTCGGCCTCGCAAATAACACGTTCATAACCTTTTTAGGATAAAACTTAAAAAAAAATACTTTTTTTTGGCCTTTCCGAATAATTCTATTATTATTAATAATTGAATTACTATCTCTTTTAGAAATTTGTTAACTAAAAGTTAATTTTACTTAGTTAGTGACTGTTTGAATGAGCTTTTGAGAAATTAATAAACATTTTTTTCATCACAAAAGTCTTTTTTTTAAATAAGTGTTTGGTTGTAAAATAAAAAATCGCTTCTTTAATAGATATGACTTTTTTGACAGTCAAAATACAGCTTTTTAAGAAACTCAAATTTAGAGCTTCTAAAAAAAGTCTCTAAAATGATTTTTTCAAATAGCCTTTTCAGATTAATTAATGAGCCTATTTTTAGCCCCCTTTGTACTTATATTTTACACATAATTTCCACAATATCTGCAAAGTCATCTTCACGTTTATTTTGCAAACTCATCTTTTCTAATATCTTGCGCAGTTGTTTTACACATATTTCTCACAATACCTATAAACCTATCTTTATTTATGTTTCATGTGGATTTAAATTATATACTAATTAATATATTATGCTTTGTATATTGTTTAACATACTTTAAATAATATTTATATGCATAAATAATTTTTATTATAAAATAAAATATAGTTAAATTAAAAATACATTTTATTTTTATATTACCAAACTGTCTACTGTATGAAGCTCTTTCAAAGAAACTCTTTTTTAAATGCCAACCAAACAATCAACTGGCTTCTTAAAAAAGTTATTCTAAAAAAAATCTATAAAAAAAATTATACTGATAAAAACTCTACTAGTATAAGCTCAATCAAACAGAGGCTTAGACTCTTTATCTCTTTTTTTAAAAAAATTAATAACATGAATTAATGTTACATATTAAATATTATAAATTTTTATATCAGTATATGTCAATTAATCAATCTGTTTGACACGTAGTAACCATGTGATTTGCTAATTCTCAACCACTAGTTGTATGATATGGTTGTTCATATAGAGAAAGTTCGTTATGCGTGTGCCACCTATCGTTAGAATGATATTCCAAGTCACCTCCGACCCCTAACTAAATCTCCAATTTTCTATTCTACTCACAATCTTTGTTTGAGAAATCAGTTGTATTTGGTCACAGGTGAGTGTAATTGTTTGAATCATTTTCCTTTGTGTGTTCTTTGATCTATGCAACACTTCATCTCTAATTTGATATGTATTCTTCATACTCTTTGTTGATGCCTTTGAGTAGGAGACGTTTAAGTGACAAATGCAACTAAGGATAGTATTTGTCAAAGTATATGATCCCCTGTTATTCTAGACATTGTTAAGAAGAAGGCAAAAATTATACTGAAGGTAAATGTCCCATCTATGAATTATTTATTTTCTATGCTTATAGTTGTTACACCATATACGGAATCTACAATAACTCACATACATGACAACCAATTTCCTGTACATGCATTAATGACATACAATACTATATGTATATACATTACAAAATTTCACATCACTTAATATTATCATTTAAAAGTAGTATCACATCTTTACAGTTACATGAATGATAATTCAAAAAGAAAACATACAAATTCCTTTACTCTTTTACATGTACAATCATCTTAAACCAAAACACATTCTAAAGGTACTTTTTATTCTTAATTGTTGGCCTTGGTCCCTACAGATGTTCCTTGTAACTCACTCCTATGACCTGGACCTATACGGATTAACACCCATGCTAAGCTTGAAAGCTTAGTAGAGAAAACACTTAGTTTGGATCACTCCTCACAACAATTATCCGCCAAGCACACACATTTAGAAATATCACACTCATATACCAAAAATTCACATTCATGAACTAAACATTGATATTCAACACTTATTGATACAAATTATTAATACAAATGCAAATGCTCATCAATACCAATTATTTATGTTGTCATGTATTTCTTATTTATAACTATTTCCTTTACTTTCTGTGTTAGGGTTGCACATTTCTATGGGTGTGGGTAACGAGAGCTGTGGATATTCGAAGATATAAAAAATGTGGATAAAGTATCAAATTGTGGATAGTCAAAGGCATTGAACTGTGGAGACACTATAGTCTCGAAATGAAAACACATTGGTGTCAAACTGTAGCGGTTGCACTGTAACCCTATAGGCATGTCTATCTATCCACTACCAAGACAATAGTGCAGACACTATAACATTTCCTTTAATCATTTGTCAATTTCACAAGTTATATATTGACAAATCATATGATGCACATTTCAAGTCATAAAATATGTATTTACGTACATACATATTAGTCATAACTTATCACCATTAGAAGGGTATCAAAATTACACTTGTATAATTGTACCATACACATATGAACGATAAATATGCATACAAATCATTTATGTACATGTAAATTTTCTTTAGTATGCATTATACTTAATCTTAAATTCCAATGTTTAATTATCCAATTCACATAAAGTAAGTCCTATTTCATTTATTTCTAGGTATTTGAAAAGTTTCATCAACATTCAAAAAGGTTTAGATATGATTTGGTAAAAATCGGAAATGAAAACAAACTCAAAATAGTGTAATTTCTTTCCCGCTGTGTCCCCTACCCATAATTCAAACCTCCATTTTCTCTAAACTTTTCATATAAAAAAAGTTCGAAATAGGTTTTGAGGTCTTCTGAACATTTGTTCCCATATGTCTATAGTTTCTAAAGAACTAAAAATGAAGCCATTTTGACTTCTATATCATGAGATATAGACCAAAATCACATGATGTTCCAAAAAAGGGACAACATCAGGTCACCATTTTCGATATCAATTTCCAATGTTATAAAGCTAAAATTAAGTTAGAGTATCTTATAGAGATTTCTAGTTCTATGCCTTAGTTTTCATATGCAACTAAAATCACCCAAGTTAGAGGTCTGTAGCTTGAATGTGACTGGTTGAATAAACCCTAGATAGAATTCCACTACACTCTTATCATATTCAACCAATTCTATGCAAGGTAACACCAAAATAACACCAAAGCATCATCCCAACAACCATTCCACATCCAAATAAATCTTTGTATTTATTCAAACATACACACAAAGAGAAATTGGACTAAGTGTAGTCCCAAACCTTAAAATTGGCAAAGTAGTTCTTCTAATGTCTTTCCTTCCCTTCCTCTTTGGCTTTGCTAGACTCACTAACTAGAAACGCCACAAATACACATCTCAATCCCACTTCCATCCTTATAATTTCAGTTCTTCATAAGCAATGCAAGAAAGATGAAGATGAGAAAAACCACAAACTTTTACCTTGATTTTCACCTAGGATTAGTTTGATGCCTTATGCAAACTGATGTGATTAAGGAGATGGATTGGAAAGGAGGTGAGAGAGAAAATTCTGGTGTTAAAACACTCTATCTACGTCCCTCTCCCCATTCTTCTACTCCCCACTTGAAGAAGTTTATAGTCTTACACACATATTTCAATATCATTGGTCCATATGTTGATTTTTGGGCAAAATTGCACATTTAGTCCTCCTTCTTTCTTTAATTCCCACATTGACATATAAAGTCATCAATTGATTTCATTCTAGTCCATAATTCACATATAATTATTCATGTTCATGCCTAAATGAAGAAATTACCAATTTACGCTTGTCTTTTAAATTAATTACCATTATGTCACTTACTATGCTTAGATACACTTAATTCTTTATGTTCACTCTTTAATACACCCAACACATACTATAATGCTTCTAGGGTATATATTGGGGCCTTACATTTATCTCCTCCTTAAAAGAATTTTGTCCTCTAAATTCACACCTATATTGAATAGTTGTGGGTATTGAGTTCTCATCATCGATTCGGGTTCCCAAATTGCCTCTTGAATGCCACGATGTTGTCAGAGCACCTTTATAAGAGGAATTTGTTTATTCCTTAACTGTCTCACTTCTATAGCTAGGATTTCCTCTGGCTCTTTATCATATGAGAAGTATGGTTAGACCTTTATTTCTTGTAAAGGTAACACATGTGAATCATTTGATCGGTATCTCCTTAGCACTGAGACATGGAATACATCATACAACTTAGATAGTTCCATAAGAAGAGCCAACCTATATTCCACTGGCTTAATCCTTTCAAGGATTTCATATGGACCTATAAATCTTGGACTAAGCTTTCCATTTTTCCTAAATCTTAACACCTTTCTCCAGGGCGAAACTTTCAAGAAAACTTTGTCACTTACTGAATATTCATTATCTTTCTTCTTTAAATAAACATATGATTCATGTTTATCACTTTTAACCTTCAAATTTTGTTGAATAACGCTCACTTTCTCTTCTGTGTCTTTGACTATGTCAGGCCCAATTATCTTGTTCCCAGTCAATTCTTTCCAACAAACCAAGGATCTACATTTTCTGCCATATAATGCTTCATATGGTGCCATGCCTCTATTGGACTGAAGACTATTATTGTAAGCAAATTTCACCAGAGGAATATACCTATCTCAACTGCCTGGAAATTCCATAACACATGCTCTAAGCATATCTTTCAGCACCTTTATAACTCTCTTATATTACCCATCAATTTGTGGGTGAAAGGTTGTGTTGAAGCTCAATCGAGTACCTAAAGCTGCTTGTAGGCTTTTCCAAAATCTTGAGATAAATCGTGGGTTTCAGTAAGAAACAATTGACAATGGCACTCTATGTAGCCTAACAATCATATTCACATATAGCTCAGCTAGTCGATCTATAGAATAGTCAAGTTGAGCAGGTATAAAGTGAGCTGATTTGGTGAGCATGTCCACTATAACTAATACCGCATCATGCTTTCTCTTTGTGAGGGGTAGACCTGTTACAAAGTCCATATTGATATTATCCCATTTCCATTGTGGAATTAGAATGGGATTCAATAGGTTAGAGGAGACTTAATGTTCAGCTTTCACCTATTGATAAGTCAAACACTTGGACACATAGCATCACGCTTCATACCTAGCTACCAGTAATGTTGTTTTAAGTCCTGGTACATCTTGTTACCCCCACGATGCATAATGAACACAATATTATGGGATTCATGTAATAACTTCTTCTTCAAGTTCTTTACTGCTGGTACACATAATCTACTTTTAAAGTACAGACTTTCATCATCTTTCACTACAAAATTAGTCTGTTTCCCTTCTTGCACTGGTTGTACAATATGTTGTAACTTGGCATCATCCTTTTGTGCATGTACTATCATCTGTCTCAAATCAAGACTCGCTTTTAATTGAGCTATCAAAGCTCCATCTGGTGCAAATCTCCATCTATTTTGTTGTAATGATAGTGCTGAAATAATCTTCTTACTCAAGGCATCTGCTACCATATTAGCTTTTCTGGGTGGTAGTTAACTAAGCAATCATCGTCTTTAAACAATTCTAGCCAATGTCGTTGCCTCAAATTTAGCTCCTTCTATGTGAGCAGGTACTTAAGACTCTTGTGATTCGTGTATACTCTACATATTTCCTCATATAAGTAGTGTCACTAAATTTTCAAGGCAAACACTACTGCTGCTAATTCTAAATCGTATGTAGGGTAGTTCTGTTTATGCAGCTTTAACTGTCTCGAGGCATAAGCGACCACTTTCCCATCTTGCATCAGTAAATAACCCAGACTATTCCTAAAAGCATCACTGTACATGGCATACTCTTTGTTTAGAGTTGGTTGTATCAGTATTGGAGCTTCAATGAGCATCGTCTTTAACTATTTAAAACTAGCTTAACATATATCATTCCATTCAAACTTTGTGCCTTTCCGAAGTAACTTTGTGATTGGAGAAGCAATTATTGAGAATCCTTTGACAAAACGTCTATAATAACTAGCTAAGACAAGAAAACTTTTCAATTCTGTCACATTTACCTTCTAAAGAGATAATATGCCCGAGGAAAGAAACTTCCTTTAGCCAAAAGTCACATTTGCTTAATTTGTCAAATAACTACTTCTCTCTCATATTCGTGAGCACAATTCTCAAATGCTAAGCATGTTCGCCTTCATTCCTCGAATAGACCAATATACATTGTAATTGTGATTGAATTAAGATAATGCTATATATTTTTATTTATCCTAGTGATAAACGATTATTGTATTATATTTGTATTCTCATTTTGAGTGCGTTTTGCTTATTATTTGAGAGTTTTATGTTATTTTGGTGCTTATTTTGTTTCAAGTATATTTTTAGTTATCAATCAACTTTATGGATCGAAAGGAGAATAATTCATAGAAATTGTAGTATAAAACTAAATAATTGGAGTTGTTTTGCAGACACACGCACTTGTGAATACGTATTTGCTTATGTAGAGATACATGCTTGTGTTCCTTGCTCATATAAGCTCCTATGAACATGTAAAGTTGCGATTTTAAATAGTTTTGATAGTGTAATTGACCGTGTATAATCCAAACACCTTAGTTCCATAATACAAATGAAAATTATGATGAGGGGACAAAAGAGAGGTGGATAAAGTTGAAAGTTATAGCCAAAGTCAGAGTTAGAGACATTATTTTGAAGCTAGGGAAAGGAAAACACGAAGATACTTTAAGAGATCTGATAAAGAACAAACTTTCATTAAGGATTCAAAGGGATTTTATTAGAGAGAAAGGAGATATACATATCTATGAATTCTTTTCTTTCTAATCATTCTTTTGAACCTTTGATGTCTGTTTCATTTTCTATGTTTAGGAGTTAAGTTTGTTTAGTGCCAAGTTAGGATGAACCCTAAGTTAGGATGGGTACTATAAGTTAATTCTTTATTTAATGCAATTTAATTGATTGATTCATTTAGATTCAAATATATGTTTGTATTCTTAAATTAATATGTCCAGAATATTAGTTCAATTTCTTATTTCATATGATTACAACAACATCCAATAGAAATCCTGCTAACACTCGGGGTCTGGGGAGGTTCAGTAGTACGCAGCCTTACCTCTAACTAGTAGAGAGGCAGTTTCCAAATGATTTCATATGATTAAGATTGAAAAAATCCTCTTATATGAATAGATATACCATAATTAGAAGGAGTTGCATGCAAATCTAGAGATAGGTCGACATCAATCCTCTAGATTAGGGTCAGACCTAATAGAGAAATTCATGAATCATAATAATGTAATCTTAACGTTTTAACTAAGAAGAGATCTCAGTTAATAAATCGAGGATTAGTTGTTAATATTCTCATGAAAGATATTAGTATAAATTAGGGGTTTCCATAGTCTAATGATCGATAATTAAATTGTGTGATAAAAAATATCTTAGAGGGATTCATTACCTAAGTAGTAGTTATTTGACATTGAATTAGTCTTTGTGTTAGATTTGTATTGATTCATTACTTTGTTGAGTCTTAGTTCAGTTTATTTTTAAATTAATAGAAAAGAGACCACTACTAGTACTTGTAAGCCTTATAGGATCGACCTGTACTTGCTAGGGCTAGCGATAGCTATGCCATGAAATTATGATTTAAAACAAAACAAATCACATATCAAGTTTTTGGTGTCATTGTTAAGGATTAGAATCTAAGGAAAACCTTGCTTTATTAATTTAGCCATTATTGAATGCTTTATTTCTTTCTACTTTTTTTTTTAATTCGTTTACTTATTTTATTAACTCTTTAGTTTTATTACTTATACAAGTCTTAGGGTTAGTTTATGACCTAAGGGAATCTATTGCATCTAATCAACAAAGATCCAAAGATTGAGAGGACAACTTGTAGAAATCTCTGTAGAACTGATCGCGGCTCTGTCGTTCGATTTGGGAATCGACCTTGGAAACCGGTCAAAATAAATAATTTCAAGATTGCAGCAAGCTGAACCTCGGGTCGTCTCTCTCGATGGAACCGTTAAGCAATTGATCCTAAGACTAGCCTAAGTTTGAATAATGCAATTAAAGCAATTTAAAATGGGGGTTTTGTTGATTGATTTAAAACTAAGAAAATAACAATATGAAAGAATATTTTTTGGATTTTTGGGAAATTTACCAACTAAAAATAAACAAGAATGAAATCAATTTACTAAAGCTCTCTTGAAAATGCGGCTCGGGTTATCATTGTTCAAAATAATTTTCGGGGTTTGAAATCCACTGAGTTTCGAAAGATCAACCTTAAAACTA
>JAOTBA010000009.1:5699212-5712228 GCA_025629845.1 Erythroxylum squamatum | reverse complement strand
ATTTCAAATTAATTGTCATTATTATTTATTATTAAGATTTTTGAAAGCATAGTTGATGTAAACAGTAAACTAGTAAAATATACAGTACAACTGTATAATATATCAATATGGACTATTTTGTAATTTTTAAAAAATTTAGAGACTATTTTATAAATTTAAAAAATATCCCGAAACTATACCCGATATCGATCGATACCGGTACAGTTCCGTTCCAGAACTCAATCCGGTACCGAGCCCGGTACGGTATTCATAACATTGCTTGTATGAGTTAAAAATAAATCAATCCAACGTTCATAATCATTATGATTAACAATAATCCTTATGAAAACTGATTTAGGTTTACATTTGCACTTAAAAAGACTTCCAAACGCAAATCCAGAGCGATCCCTTTCTGGTTAGCAAATTTTTAGTAGTAACAATTCGTTCCCACTGAAATGCATAACAATAACACATTTGCCAGATAAACATCCAAATCGTGAATGCTTAACTAAAAGAAAAGCATTCTATTATTGGGATCTGGTTTAGGTTTACGCCTTGCTATCTATGCTCATTGGTTCCACCTCCTCGGCTTCTGCTTTCTGCGAACACGTAAGACATCACCGTATTAGAAGTCCACTAAAATGAAGACCTTAGTTCAAGAAGTGACAGGACCAGAAAAAGGACAAAGTAAACAACTAGTCTCATGCTCAGCTTTCTAATACCGATCCAAAAGGGGCCCTAATTTTCATACCCAGTGGCCAATTCAACTGTTAAGTTTTAATAGTCCAGTATTTACTTACGCTGGCCTCAGCAGATGCCAATTTGCTCATCTTTGCAAACATGTTGCCATAAAACTTAGCTTCCTTCTTATTCAACTCTCTCATCTTCTCCTTCAAAGTTTTGTACTCAAGCTTGATTTCCCTGTTTTGCAAAAATTGATTAGTTGAAACATGCATTAATGAGTTCGAAAATAATTGCACCATACCTATTATTGGGATCAATGTCAAGAGCTTTTTTTATATCAAATTCAGCTAGATCCAAATCTGCTAGTTGAATATATGCCTGGGCCCTCCTATACAGAGCTTTAACATTTTGGCTATCCAACTCTAGCACCTGCATAGTAGAATAAATGCAAACCATCACCAATTGAATCACACAGAACCATCAACCAAGAGGACAGCAAAAGACAGAAGAATTGTGAATACCTTTGTGCACAACTTCTCTGCCTCCTTGCAATCCTTCAACTTCAGCTTGCAAGCAGCATTGTTTAGGTTACAAGCAACCTTCAAAGCCTTTGCTTGCTTTTTCTCATCCTCGCTAAATGAAGAATCATACTCTATGTACTTCACAGCCTGCAGTCAGAACCAAGCAAAATGTAGTGAACCATTTTGTAAGGCCATAACAAAGTCTGTATTCTAGCAAATTCCTCACACAATATACCTTCTCGTATCTCTTAGATGCCCTAGCATATTTGCCTGCCTTGAACAACAGATTGCCATCTTCTTTCTTTCTGCCAGCTGCTTCTATTTTTTCCTGGGTGTTCATGTCCCAGGATTCCTTCTCCTTGTCAAACGAAACCAGCTCAACCTCATAGTGTAAGGTTGAGTTAGGAGGCACCACAGCCAAATCATGCTTTGTTTCAGATGCTCCAAATGCATACTGAGGGGCAATAGTCAGTATAGCCACCTCACCTTTCTTCATTGTTGTCACAGCTCTATCAAGGCCATCAATGACTTGCTCTGTGCAAAAAGGAACAGAGATCGTGTCATCAAAGAAGTATAAACGAATGGATTGAGCACTATTCTCATGCCAGTTACCTTCATCTACTACAAACTCAAAAAGTTCTTCTTCATTGTCATGGCCCTTCTTTAGGAATACAGTTCCATCTTGGAGCTTCCCAATCAACTTCACTGCAGTGGTGAAAGCAAATTTTAGTTATATCTTTGGGATAGTAATAATGACAAGTAAAAGCACTCACTTTCAAGTCTAAACACTAACATTTTACAGCAGTCCCATCATTTGGTCGCTCATATCCTTCACCCTCCTTCACAATTTTCTTTATAACCTTTTCGTCATCCGTTACCGCTGTCACAGTCTTCCAAGAGACCAACTCCAGGGTTATCTTTAGGGTGGAATTAGGTGGAACAGCACCTTCACTACCAACAGCAGGCTTACCCAGCTCCCCAAGTCCATCTGAAACAATCAAACAACCAACAGGGTTAGCTCAAAGCAACCATGTATGCTTTGTCTGAACACTCAGGTCCAGGAGATAGTTACATTGTGGTTTCACTGTCAGAAGAACCTTTTCCCCCTTTTTCATTGTCTTAACAGCTCTTGAAAGTGCAGGACAGAAGTGGCCTGCAAAAACAAATCCCAACATCAAGAACCTGGCAGTACGATCCTACAAAATTTGACCACAATAACAATACTAACCCTCCTTTACAGTAAATTCTACTCCGTCTGAATGTGCAATAATTGTGCCATCCTCAAGTTGAGCTTCGAAGTTAACTAGATTCATAAAAGGTAAAGAAGACAATTAGTAAAGCAATGCACAAACCAAAGGGAAAAAGATACCGTTAGAAGGGAGGCATACCTAACACCTCGTCAACGTCCTTTGGGCTCTCCCACTTCTCTCCTTCAACAAGAATCTTCTTGATTATTCCTCCATCCTTACAGATGTCCTTGACACTACTCCAAGAGAGTAATTCAACGTCAAACTGAAGTGTGGCATTAGGTGGGATCGTTGATTGTGAGCCAGAAGCACCATAAGCTAACTCAGGAGAGATGGTGAAAAGGGCATTTTCACCTTTCTTCATCGTCTTGATACCTAGGTCCCATCCTTTAATCACTTGACCTGCAAAGAAAAGGCGTCAAACACATAATTTATTTCTCCATTTTCTCACAAAGAAGGTCATGACCAATGATGGTCAAGAAAAAATGTAAACTGTCTATGACGTATAAACACAAAATCTGTAGTCCAAAAGTATTCAATACCGATTACATTGGTGATCACCCTAAATTAAAATCTGAAAACATTTAGTAGGTTAATGATATCGACTGCAATACCGTCCAAAATAAACCATTATCCACATTTTTGCGATTTCACCAGTTTCGATTTCTTCCTTCTTTTTTAAAGAAGTGGATCTCACAGAAAAGCACCTCATTGTGTAAGCAAAGAAAAACCTCAGCGAACGAAGGGCTCCCATCATTACTAATAAGCGAATGTAAATGAGGGGGGAAAAAAATAATTAACCTTGACCAAGAGTGAACTTGAACGGCGTCCCTCTATCGCGGCTGGAGTCGAACTTAGTCCCATCCAGCAAAGTCCCAGTATGATGAACTGAAAAAAGCAGAACTCACTTCACACTCACAAAACCAGAAAAGGAAAAAAGAAAGCTAAAATAAGCTGCAATCCATCAAAGCAGCAACAGTAATGCTAATAACAATACCTTCAACTTCGTCTCCATTTTCAGGAGTGTCCCATCCTTCACCTTCCTTAAGAAGCTTCTTCTTCAATCCTTGATTAGCGATTTCCTTCTCCTCGCCGACCTTCAGCACCGGAGTGTCGCCGGGGAGATCGAGATCGTCGTCCATCATTTCGCCGCCAGCGGGAAGATCAAAGTCCTCTTCCATTACTTTGCAAAAGAACACAGGGAAATGTCTAGAGAGCGATGAGCGAGAGATAGAATAGAGTCCGTGTTACTTTGACGGGTCGGAGAGTGAAGGGTTTAATAGGTTTATGTGTGTGTGCAGGAAGAACACAGATGGTTGGAGTTCTAGAGGCTTCTACGAGAGATTCAAGTTTCAGGGACATATGTGTAATTTCTCCGAAAAAAAGTAAAAAAAGTTAAAGTTCGATAGAACAAGGCCGGCGTGCGCGGTGGAAGTTTAGGTCACTGGTTGTTCAAGCTTCTTAGTCAGACTTTCGTAGGTCATTATATGGGCTCAAATTGGACTTGCCTAGGTTTATTGGTCTTGACACAAAAAATTTGTTTGATATTTTTTAATTATTTATTTATATTTTTCAAACTATTTTAAGTTTATTAGAAACAACCTATTAATTAGTTAAAGGGAATTTACTCTTTAGATATTACTAAAATATTATTGTTATTATTGTATTGTTGGGACTCTAACTCTGACTTATTCATATTATATAAGTAATCTTTTTTTTAAATGATAATAAATTAGTGTTACGAAAGATAAGATTTTGTTTACTTTTTTAATGTAAAAATAAATATCAAGTTGTTATTTCTGTAACGCCGTAATCTTTTGACTAATTATCCTTGGAGCATATGTTTTTATCAAATTTACATTCAGTGTTGGCACTCTCATGCTTGGGTTGGCGGACAATTTTGTTTTCCTCCATAAAATTAGACAACTATTAATTATATTTTTAGTTTTTAAATAAATTATCGGTTAAAGTTATATAATTTAATCAAGATAAAGATAATAAAGCGGTCCAATAAATGATCAAGATTAATAGGTCGAAGTCTGGATAGAAAATGAATCCCAGTTAGTATGAACCAGACCCATATTGGCCTTACGATAGGGAAGCTCGATATGGAAGCTATATAAAGGTTAAAGTCTCCTACAATTGATCATATCAATCGTAAGCATAAGGAATCTCTGACCCGTTAGGAGAGTTTACGTATTGAGAAAAATGTAGAAAGACTTA
This sequence comes from Erythroxylum squamatum, assembly GCA_025629845.1. Classification (NCBI taxonomy): domain Eukaryota; kingdom Viridiplantae; phylum Streptophyta; class Magnoliopsida; order Malpighiales; family Erythroxylaceae; genus Erythroxylum; species Erythroxylum squamatum. The sequence goes on along the minus strand of JAOTBA010000009.1, from coordinate 5,707,574 downwards.
GCCCGTATCTCGGTAAACACTTTCCAAAAAGATCTCGGGAGATTCGTGATTGTTTGGAGCTCAGAATCAACATTAGAATTAGAGATAGAACCAAAATCAGGTATTTTGTATTATCTTCGTTTTTAATCATTTCATGTAGATCCGGGGTACATAATAAGGTCTATACTATATATTACATGTGATATTAGAGCGATTATAGTGGACGCTCGTCTGCGCGTGGATAGAGCGTGACACGCACGAGCCAGACGCATCTAGCGCGTGTCGGTGCGCACACATGTCATGCACGCACGGACCCACGACATGTGCACTGACGTGTGCCACCACGTCAGCGGCTGACGTCAGCCGTACGGATCTACAATATTTTTCAAAAAAAACAAAAAAAACAAAAAAATTCTAGATTTCCCGTAAGGGTACCCCGGGATGTTTTGGGCCAGTTTCCAAGTTTAGAAAATTTATAAAATAAGTTTTCCCATTTTCTGGATTTATTATATTAGTAATAAATTAAAGTTTAACTCTAGAAAAAGGAATTAAGGTATTTTGAATCCAATTTCGAATGAATTTTTATGCTTCGGACATCGGATGAGGGAGATATATGAGGTTCTCGTGTCTCGGGTCTCATGTTCAGTGTTTGGGATTGCATGATAGTCGATCAAAAGAGGAATTAAGACATTCTGAAGCCATTTTTGAGTGAATTTTCGTGCAATAAACTTGTCATAAGGGAGATACATGAGGTTTTCGTATCTCAGGTGGTCAGTTCAGTATCCGGTGATGCACGATAATCACTCTACTGAGATTTTTCTTTTACGAAAGTCTCAAATTAAGTTTTCAGAGAATGTCTTCAGCATGAATGTGTGACAATGAGACTGTGCATTCAGTTTTTTGCATTTATTGATGTTACATTGTCACATACTGAATGCTATAAAGAATGTGAGGATAACATAAAGATGTATCCCTTGTGTTTGTGAACTTTTTGAGTGTTGATGAGGATGTAGTCACCACAATGGCCTTTCGAGTCAGTATTTTGAATTGTTCTGCTTACATGTTAGGAGATGTCTCTGGTCTCATGTTTGGCTATTCTGTCCACAGGTGTTGGCCTTACATGAGATTTTGAGATGTGCATAAAAGCATTGGATAGAGGAAAGTTATTGCTTGAATGATCTATTCGCTCACAGGTAGTAGTGTCATGAGAGTTGACGATTTGTACTCTAATCGCTTTTATGTGTGGAGGTCTAATTGCATATATTATGTATTTAGCCCACAGGTGTTTCATAATATATGTGACCGGATTTTCAGTAAAAATACTATTTAATGACTTTAAGTATCGTTGTTGTCCTACATTTGTGTTGATTTAAAGATTATCATCTTGAAGTTACCTTTTCAGTTAACAAAATTAGTGTCACCATTGAAACCCTGTCCGATTTCAATACAAAGAAGTGGACAAAAGATGTATTGAATGTTATAAAGATAGTTGTGGTTGATATGACCATAAGGACGGATAGGTCATCCCCACCTACATCCATGAGCTTGAAAGCTCATAAAGCAACCTATGAAACCTGGGATCGGTCTAACAGATTATATCTGATGACCATTAAGAAATCAAGTCCTAACCATCTGTAAAGTGGACTTCCAGACACAGATATAGTGAAGGAGTTTCTTGATAATGTCTCCCAGAGGTACACAGTCTCATCTAGTATTGAGACAAGTGCCTTGATGAAAGAATTATTCTCCCTAAGGTATACGGGAGAAAAGGGGAGTAATGAAATACATATCGAGAATAATTCATCTTCACAGTAGATTGAAGATAGCCTATTACGTTGCTGAGGAGGAGAAAGTCAAGTTTGCTACTCCTACAACCCTCGAAGCAACTAAAGGGAAGACAAAGGTGAAGCTCGCTAAGTTCAAAGGTAGAAAGTTTAAATCTTCTCCACATACTGATGTTGGTCAAACCAGTTCTGGTGAAGGTCCTGAGGACATAAAGAAACCAGTAGTATGAGGTTTAAAAGGAAAGACTGAGACTATTAGGTTACTTTTTGGCTCGTCAATTATTAATCTAATTTGCGATAGTCACATTAAGTACATGGTGGCTATTTGGTGGAGCATCTGATCAAGGGACTTCCACAATGTAAAGGTTCATATCAAGGATAAAGCCAAATAAAAGGAAGGAGGAGTACTGATGGTTCATAGCAATAAAGAAGTGGAAGTAATATCTATAGGGGATGTATGTACTGAACCTTGCTGTAAGGTTCATTTGGGTTTTGCACGACACATTTTATATGTGATCTTTTGATCAATTTTGGACAAAGAAGATTGATGTTTTGCATTTAATGCTTCTGTTGTACAGTTGTTGTTTAATGCAAAACATAATGTGTCTTAACCCGAATTAGATAAATGCTTCTTCGTTTCTTGCTAAACAAGTTATAAAGGACCCTGACAAATGAGAACTCATACATAGTGTGGCATAAAATTTTAAGCCACATTTCCAGAGCTAGGATTGAGAGATTGATCAAGTAAAGCATTTCTCAATTTTGGATTATGATGATTTGGGAACATGTGCTGACTATTGCAGGGGTAAGTTGACTAATAAGGATATTGAGGTCAACTCATGCTTTTGACTTGTTAAGTTTGATACATAAAGATATCAGTAGACCTTATACAGTTGCATTGTGCAATTCTAAATGTATTCTGACATTTGTTGACGATTATTCCCATCATAGTTATGTGTTCTTGTTTAAAGACTGAAGGTTGAGAACCACTTGGAAAAATTCATCAAGATAGTTAGATTTGACCGTGGAGGAGAATATTAGTTGAAATAGTGACATAATTCACTATGCCGAGTAGTTCTGAGCAAATGGTGTATTATCTAAAGGCATAACAGCACCCTAAAAGACTTGAAGAAGTTAATGCATAGTAGGACTAATCTATCTAATTATCTAAAAGTTTGGAAACACAGCCTTGCACACATTCATGTATGAGGCTGCCCTACTGAGGTAGTATAATCCTTATAAAGAAAGATTGCATACTCGTTCCCCTCATTGCTATTTAGTAAGATATCTCGACCATTTTAAGGCTACAGCTTTTACTGTAGAGAAGGAGGGACCGAAATAGTGGAATCACAAACAGCTAAGTTATTGGAATACCATGTCTATGATAATGGTGGGCCCTTTGACCTTTTGGATGATAGCAGAGCAGATACTATAGTTATCATGTACCCGCTACTCATAAAATTAGATCCAGTGGATCTAAGTCTTTGTACCGTGCCTATACAGGAACAGGAACCTATACCTGAAGACACGGAGGTTCTTGGGGGTACAAAATCTAATACAGTTAAGTAAATCCATCAGAGTGAGACGACCTGCTATCCCATCTGATTACATAGTCTATTAGGTGTACAAGACTATGCTATTAGACATGTTACGGATCCAGTTACTTTTATAGAAACTATTTCTGGACCCAATTCGGATGTGTGGTGGGATGCAATGAATGATGAGATGCAATATATAAAGTATAGTAAGTTCTCGAAGCTAGTTGATTTGTAGTGGAACTGTAAACTCATTAGTTGTAAATGAAGTTTTGGACCTAAAGGATTTCAGGATAAAGTACAACGGTTTATAGGCTCGCTCAATTGCCTAATGTTTCACTCAGAGAGAAAGGTTGACTTTATGTTACCTTTTCCCTCGTATCCTCGGAGGATACATTTTGAGTAATTAAGGCAATTGTAGCTCATGATGATATAGCATTATATCAGATGGCTGTCAAAATTTCTTTCTTGAGTAAAGACCTTTATGAAGTGGTCTATATGGTACTACCTGAAGAATATTTCAGGATCCAGATGGAACAGGAATGATTTGCGCGTTATGCAAATCAATGTGTAGTTTACATCAAGCCTTCCGAAAGTGATACCTTACAATTGAGAGGTTATGGCCTCTTTTGGCTTCATGAAAAATAAAGTTAAAAAGATGCTTGTATTATGAGGTCAAGGGGAGCAAAGTTATCTTCCTATTACTGCATGTGGATGATATATTACTCACGTCAAATTACTTGACCATGTTGTATAAAGTTAAGCAACTTTGGGTCAAGAACTTTGACATGAAGGACCCTAGTGTAGCATCTTCTGTCTTAAGCATTCAAATTCATCGGGACAGATCTCAACACTCATCAGACCTCTCATATAATGCCTACATAAAGTATGTGTTACAAACGTTTAATACGGTTTACAAGAAACCTGTAGTAGCACCTGTCTCTCATGGTGAGAGTTAAGCTTTGTTACAATATCCAAAGAATAAAGTAAAGAGAGAGGTTATGAGAAATATTCCGTATTCTAGTACGGTGGATAGCCTGATGTATGCTCGACTATGTATTAAATAGGACATTGCATTGACTGTTTGGTCAATATCTAGTTAATCCAGTTGTAGACCATTGGAATGCAATCTAGCGAGTGCTGAGATACTAAAGAAAATTAAGGATTATATGTTGACATATAGAAAAGTCAACAGACTAAACCTCATAGGGAATTCAGATTCATATTTTATCTATATGTCCGGATGATTGAAAGTTCACTTAGGTTACAGTTTTAAGTTTGCAGATGATACAATGTCGTAAAAGTGTGTCAAGAAGACACAGGTAACTTCCTCGACTATGCACGCAGAGTGCATGCTATGGGACTGCTTCACAGACGGTTAGCTCAGAAACTTGATTTCTGAGTTATCTGTGGTTGATTCAGTGGCTAAACCCATTCGGTTATACTGTGGTAATGTTCTTGCAGTGTTGTTTAATAACAACAAAGAATATCACTGGGTCTAAGCATTTAAAGGTTAATTATTTGGCTTAAAGGTGTTGATACAAAAAGGTGACATTAAGGTTTGGAGCATTTAAAGACTGAGGATCTGTAAGTCGATCCTTTAACTAAAGGACTTCGCCCACTTTTGTTTGTGACACAAGTATACAGTATGGGTGTATTGACGTCTTTAGACACTATTAGTTAGGTATCGTTATGTTTGCTCCATGTATATTTATACATTTTGATGTATTATGATAGTATGATGGTTCATCGATAAAGATGATCATCGTTTATCCTCAGTAATACGTGTTATGATACATTGTCATAATACATATAGAAGTCTTAAAAGTTGTGTCGATCTTAAGCATTTAAAGGTCATTGGGCATATATACAGATTGATCTTGTGCCTATGTCATTTAGACGTATACAATTTTAGTATAGATGTCTATAAAGTTTGACATGACATAGGGGGATATAATTTTTTAATCTCATAAAGGTTCTCTAATGCCGTTTAACATTCAGTTGGAGAACATAAAGGTTTTCTCTAATGCGGTTTTCCATTTGGTGAGAGGAAACAAGTTTTCTCTAATGCTATTTAGCATTTGGTGAGAGAAAATAGGATCTCTCTAATCCAGTTTAACATATGTAGTTTAGCATAAAGTTGGAGAAATCAAGACCTATAAACGAAGATGATATAATTTAGATCATAAATATATCATCGTAGTTTGCCACACTCTATTTTCCCATTCATGTTAATGAGGTATTCATGTATTTGATACTTTTTGGTACTGAAAGCTTTGCAGGACAGAATGATAGACTTTCATTATCTTTGGATCAAATGTTTTGTTTTTAAATTTTAGTCGACTAATTCAGTAGCGTGGCTTAACTGAGTTTTTAAACTAGAATCAAAACTACAATTAATGCTTGTCCAAATGGAAGATTGTTCGACAATTTTATCCTTTCCCATAAAGTTGGACAACTATTAATTGTATTTTTTTAGTTTTTAAATACATTATCGATTAAGTTACGTAATTTGATCCAGATAAAGATAATAAATGACCCAATAAATAATCTATATTAATAGGTCAAAGTTTGGATGGAAAATGAATCCCAATTAGTATGGACTAGACATATATCAACCTTGTGATGGGGAAGCCCGATATGGAAGCTATATAAAGGTTAAGGTCCCTGCAGTTGCTCATATCAATCGTATGCATAAGAAATTTCTAACTCGTTAGGAGAGCTTAGCTATTGAGAAAACTGTAGAAAGACTTAGCCCGTGTCTCGGTAAATACTTTCCAAAAAGGTCCTAGGAGATTCATGATCGTTTGGAGCTCGAAATTGGCATCGAAATCAAAGATGGAACCGAAATCAGGTATTCCACATACCTTCATTTTTTAATCCTTTCATGTAGATCCGAGGTACATAATAAGGTCTATACTATGTATTAGGTGTGTTGCTTACTTCTTGTTTCAATTGCCACCATCGACGCCATCAAGCCCACGCAACACACAACTCCATCCTTTAAAGAAAAGAGGCGGTGAGATGCTGCAATTGTCGCTTCCTAAGCTACTGCTGACACCCATGCAGTTGCCTGTTGCTTCGGGCCATCTGTTACTGATCAGTGGAGCTTCATCACCTTGACGCTTGTAGTTTCTACGTCGTATCTCAGTGATAGTTTCATTCGTCACCTCTAGCAGCGAGAGGCTGCCACCTTCAACGTATCAATGTTGCTTCTTTCTTCAAACTAGTTGCTTTGAAATTTGGACGGTGTTAGTTTGGTCACGAGCTCTGTATACTACCATGTATAAAGCATCTAATATGATGTATAAGCTATTTTGTTTGAATTTTTACCTAACTATTTTGAATGTAGTTATATGAAATCAAAGAGATTAAAAGGAACAAAAAGAAATTTGACTTACAATGTTTATATGCTTCTACATCTTTCTAAGATTTGATAGGAATAATATAAAATTAATTTTTTCAACTTCAATAGTTTTAATTTATCTAACACTTTAATATTTGAAATTAAAAAATTTTAATATAATACTCAAGCTTTATATAAACAATAGTTATAACTGAAGCATATGGTCTTTGCAACTTTTAGAGTTATGTATTGCACTTATATACCTTTTTCTAAGAGAGATATTATTAATAATTTATTCAGATTATGATCATTACATAAGTCAATATTTAGTGTGAAATTTATAATTCATTTTTGATTTCACATACTAATTTATGTTAACATACACAAATTTTCACATACTAATTTAAGTTAACATACACAAATTTTATACCATTAAATGTAATGTGAACGATTAAAGAGACATGCTAAAAAGTGAGAAAGAAATGTAAATACTTCTTTACATTAAAAAAAATTATCTTTTGAGAACAGAAGTAGAAAAGAACCTAATTATATTTTTGACTTCTCTAATAAAAATGAAAATCAATCTTAACTATTCTAAATAAAAGGTGCTAGATTTAGAAAAGTAAATGTGTCCCTTTTATTCTAGTTTCTTTATCTCACACTATATAAAAAGTAAAAACATTATTCTTCTTTATATAAAGTTTCTTCTAACTCTAACAAACATTAACTTAAGAAAATTGGTTATTAAGTCTAAAAAAAATACTCCAATCTTAGCAAGTGAAAGCTTAATAAAGAAAAGTTTCATAATAATTCTTAAAACTAGGACTTTGGAAGAATTATTAGGACCTACATGAGTAAATAGCTTCAACAATTTCTTCTTTGAGCTTCAAATGTTGGACCCCAAACTTTTCTTAGAAGTTAGAACTATTGAATAAGAAATTTTTGGTGATTAGTCATGAGTAAAGAACAAATCAATGAGAAATTTTTGAATTACAAATGATAGACAAGAGTAAAGTAGTGAATGAGAAATGTGGATAGATTCATGTTTTGGTTTGGTGTTTTTGGTGGATAAGAGAGTTTGAAATGGGAAGAATTAAGGTGAAAGTTAGAAGTAAATTGAAAGTAAAAAATGAAGTTGAATATGTGTAGTAAGTTAATGAAAGATATGTATATATGTGTATGTTCTGTTATTAGTGTTCATGATTAATCATGGACTATAATTTCCTTATGGATGATATTGATTTGAAATGGAGTTGAGAATGAAGAGTAAATGAAATAGAAAAGGGTGATCTTGGTGTGTTAAGGAAAGTTTTTGAAACAAAATGGGTAGTTGATCTGGAAAATATTCACTGAGTATGCTTCAGTCTTTGTGGTCACAACTTTTTCTCTATTTATCCGAACAAGATGATTATTAATTTGGATTAAACTAGAAATATATGACTACATTTCTTATGAAGACAACGAATTTAAATTTTGTCTTTAAGAATCTCAAAATTTTTCATAAAATTGAGAACTGGGTGTAGTACATTGGTGGAGGAATGTAAAGTTCATGTTATGACTTCAAGGGAAATTCTAGATTGATCTAGATAGAATTAGGCAAAGTTGTCTTCTAGAAAGTTGTAGGTATTTCTTTTATCTTTCTGACCGCGCGTCGTAACGCTAATCAAAATTAAATTAACTAGACTACTACTGTAGCAGTGGCGAGTCTAGGTCGATCC
>JAOTBA010000009.1:5666554-5683948 GCA_025629845.1 Erythroxylum squamatum | reverse complement strand
AGGTTCCGATTAAGAGAGACGACCCGAGGTTGCACCCTATATTGCAATCCTTGGAATTAAATTATTTTTGATTCGGCTTTGAAAGGATCGATCTCTAGATCGAAACAACAGAGCCGCGATCAACGGGCTATTGAATCTTTATGTGGGAAAATGTGTGAAAGCAAGTTGTTCATTATAGATCCCGATTGAATAAGATCTTACTGAAAATTCTAGCTATAAGACTTATAGAGAAGCGTTGGTTGGGAGGTAACCAAGAATTAGGATTTTGTAGGATTTTTGTTATCAGTTTAATTATTTTCATAGTTTTAGTTTGATGGTCCTAATTTTATACTTAAGATTTGATAGAGTTCCATAAGTTATAAAGGAAATGTTACCCCGTAGTTTAGAGTAGAAAATATGTCACTACATTAGATAAATGTTAACAACAATAGACAAGGTTGGAAATCTTTTATTGTTAGGGGAGTACCAGTTATCCTTCCCCCCTACTATTATTTTTCCTATTTTTCATTGTTCATGCATATTTGATACATTAAATACAATGTACAAATTAAGTTTGGGGGAGGGATTTAGCAATCAAACTTGTCGTTTTTTATAATTAGCTTAATAATGAATAATTTAGAATTTTTTTAAAAAAGAGGACGTTGATCAAGATGATTTATGATGAGTTTAGTTTGTGATTGTGATTTGATTTATTTAGGCAAATAGCTATGAGTTTTGATGATTAAGTTGATTTCAAATTTGTTCATTAATTTTAAGAATGGATATTTGATTATTTTACGATACTTTATGTATAATTAGTATATACGTTAAGTTAAATCTGAATTCTTTTTGAGAATTTTCATTTGTCTATATATTAAAAAGGACCAAAAAAAGTAGTTGTATTTGAATAAACGAGCATAAATAATTTCACTCTCCTGGCTTGTGCCAATTAAAAGGTCAAAATTAAGAGTAATGCTAGTAGCCACTTCAAATAGTGAATTAGTTGAGTAACCAAGGTTATTCATGACAACTTGTTTACTTTTACGTTAAAAAGCTAGGTGATTTTTCAAACAAGCTTCTAAATGCTCTTAAAATGTTCAAGTTTAGAGTTTTTTTTAAGTAAGGGGCATCAAAGTGTTTATAGGTTTTAGCATTCTTCTTATATATGTTCATTTTATGCATTAAGTGGAATGGTTTAAATTGTGTTGAAATTTACATAATTAAGGAATAAATTAGATTGATTTATAATTTGAGGCAAGTAACTAAATGTTTAATAATTAAATAAAGTTTGCAATTGAATGAATAATGGAGAATCTTGATGAATATCTTCAATTTGATTAATGCTTTCTTGGAGATGTTTCATATTAAGTTGAGAGTGATGAAATCGATTTGCTTGAGGGTAAGCAAATGCTTAAGTGAGGGAAAGTTTGATAAATGCTAAATAACCAATATTTTTAATTCCATATTTAGTTCATTTTTTTGTTTATTTGAGATTTCTTATTTTTTTATACTTAATTCATTCATACTATATTTTTTTGTCCTAACTGCCTTCATGGGTGAAAAGGCTCAGTAGAAATTGAAAATTTGAAGTTATCCTTGAGGGATATGGCCGTGTGGAGGTGGACATAGCCGTGTCCATAATCATATAACTCTCTAGGACCATGTTTCTATGCAATTTTTAAAGAATTAAAGCAAGATTGAGGGAAATGGTATACACATGGTTGTGTGGATGACTTTTTACACTCAAAAAACCCTAATTTTGTGCTATAAATAGGCAAAATAAGTGTTTATGAGTTTAATCTTTGTTTTAGTTATTAAATTGTGATGCTTAATTTTAGTTTATCATTTATCATTTACATTTAATTAATCATCTTTACAATAATTTGTTAAATTAGATAATAGAAAGATGTTCACAGTTCAAAACTATAAATTATTAATCCATAAAGAACAATTTAGAAATATGAAAATCCAATATTTATTAGAAAAGCAAAAGGCTCCTATCTTATTATATGAAATCATGATTGTCTTTAAGAACTATGTAATAAGTCAACATAGGAAAACTTAGAGGCATATGGCTCATGTAAAAGAAGAACTCTTTGGCTTGTACAACATATATAATAATTTTCTGCTATAGATTAAGAGGAATGACCATGTCAAAGACATATGGTCCGTGGTGGTAACATATAATAGTGGCACCCCAGTGACCATATTATAAGCATACACCATTATGTTTGACATATATATACACACACCATAATAAATAAATAAATCATAATTGCGAATATGAGATAGGAGAATTCAATGCTGGGGAAAATGAAGCTAATGTCAAACATAGTAAATAGAGGGATGTTAGTCATATCTTATCTTATATTGAGCCAATGTAAATTGTTACACATTTTTGCCTCCACATTAAGAGCATATGAAAATGCACTTAACCTATAACTTAAATATCAAGATGATGCACGATTCCATTAGGCACCTATTGATAAACATCATGAGGACTCTAAATTATATATTGAAGCATATATGGCTAAGTTATACTCATAAAGAGTTAAAAACTAATAAGAGGAAGGACTATGATGAGTATAAGTGAAAAGTGAAAAACAAAGCCTTTCACAATTCTGAGGTTTCCAAAAAGGACTAAGGCTAAATAAATGGGAAAGGAAAAGGAACTTCCACAGAGGAAAATCCTAGTCATATCATATTTTAGTTAGCTTTTGATTTGATATTAATTTTCATAATGGTGGAAAGGACAATTTTCTTGTAATTATAATAGTCATGGTTTTATGTTGGATGGTTTTGAGGTATTATATTTCGTTTATTAAACAAATAAAGATTTTTTTTGTTTAATAACATCATCTAATTCTTATAACATCTATGTCAATTTGTGGCATGCTAGACTTGATCATATTGGACAGAATTCAATAAATCAATTGGTCAAACATATTTTGTTTAGAAGACCTAAATAAAGTAGAATAGTCTACTTGTGAACATTGTCTAGTTAACAAAATAGTAAAAAAAATTCATCTAGCATAGGACAAAGAGCTATTAAGCTATTGCAAATAATTCATTAATATATCTGTGGCTAAAGGGATATGGGAGCATGACAAAAAATTATTATTTCATCACGATTATCAATTATTATAATATATTTAGTTATATTTATTTAATTTCTCTAAATTTGTAACATTATGATATTTTAAAAAGTACATGACTTTAGTTAAGAATCAATAAGATAAAGTTGACAAAGACTTCAACAATTGATTAAGTATAAAATGAATTCTTTGATAAATTTAAGAGGTTATGTGAAGAAGTGGATAGGTAGCAACTTTCATGTGAATCCATTAAGAATATGGTGGTGTAGAGATGAGCACTATCACTTTTCTCATGGTTAGGTCTACTATGACATAGGTAAATCTGCCTATCACCTATTGGGGTGATGTGTTATTGATGATTACATATGTACTTAAAAGGATGCCTATTAAATCATATCGTAAAACACCATAAAATATATGGATAGATAATAGAACTAATTAACCATATCTGATTGAGAATTTGCATGTTACCTATATTAGTGGTCCCTCTTACAAATGTAGGAATTTAGGTTCCAAAGGGCAAAAGTAGAGTATTTTTAAAAGATAATTTTGATCCTAAAGGTATATGTTCAAAAGTGAACAAGATACTAAACAAGTAATTTAATTTGCATAATAGGATATCACATTCTTATAGAATAATTTTCCAAAGAAAGAAAGATAGTTCAAACTTATCTCTATTTGAGAGACTTGAATTAGAATGATCTCATAAGATAAGACCAATTGAATGGTATTCATCTAAGTGGGAGCAATTTAGAGATTCATTGTACCTATATTATGAACAAAATATTCCTTATGCAATTTTGAATTTGAAAGGAATAACCTTTTTGGGAATTATAAAAGAAAATAATAAGTTAAAGGAACATTAAAGGCTTTATCTAGTCTTCTTAGGATGAATGAATTATAGCAATAGAAGAAGAATGAACTTTAATAAATTTGATATGAGTATAAGACTTAGAAAATCTTCCTAAAGGAAATGAAGCCATTAAGAAAAAAATTTCTCTATGTTAAATAAAATATTGATGGTATATTTGAAAGATACAAAGTGTATCTAGTGGCAAAAGAATACACACAATCCAAGAGATCAATTATAAGAAGAAAATCTCTTTTTTTATGAAGCTTACATCAGTTTAATTGATTTTATCCTTAATAATAGGAAAGGATCTTGACATATTAAATGGATGTAAAGACTACGTTCTTAAAAGAAGAATTAGATGTAGGAATCTATATAGTACAACAACTAGGTTTCATTCAGAACTACCAAGAATAATGCATGCTCAAATTATTAAAATCAACCTATGGTTTAAAACAATCTTGAAGTAAGTGGTATATTATATTAGTACTATAATCATATTGTATGATTTTAATATGATTGGAAAAGACCACTTAGATATGTTAAAAGTTCTAATGATAAATGTGTAATTTTATTGTTTCATTTAGATTATATGTTTTGGTAGCTAGTGATAATAAGTAATTTTTTAAGTGAACAAACAAATTGGCTATCAAAATGTTCACAATGAAGAAGATGGCTAATATTGCATACACCTTTTTGGTTCATATAGCTAAGTATCGATCAAGTAGGAGCTTTCTTACTGTCATATATATATATATATTGACAGAATACTTAAACAATTTTTTATGCAAGATAGTAAAGGATTTTTATGATGCCAATTACTAAAGGTGAGCACTTAAGCAATATGTAGTATCCATTAATGCTATAGGAAGAAAAAGAGATAAATATGGTTCTTGTTTTGAAGAAATCAGTAGCTACATGCACACTATGTTGTGTATGAACAAGTACAATGTCCTTGATGCAGTTATACTTGATAACTATATGTTTGATATGATATATATGTGTGCAAAGAGAAATTAATATTTCTAGTGACTATTCAGAATATTTGTTATCAATAATGATAGTTTGTTTTTCATTAAATATTTGATGCAATATATGTTTAATTAAGAAATAAGCAACATTTTTTATAATGAAATTTAAGTGAAAATTTAGTTCTAGAAATATGAGAATGCATGATTTTGAATTAATATTTATGTTCTAACTGAATGTTAAATGAGTATTGAACATTCAATTCTAAATACAACAAATTTGTTGGACAAATTCGAAATGCCTTCCTACACTGGTGATCACATCTATTATTTTGTAAGAATGGAGGTGAGGTAAGTTTTAAGTGATTTATCTACATGATAAACAAGAGCTTAAAGCTCAAAACACTATTTTCAATATGAAATTTATTAAAGATTTAACAAGTTATTAGTAATGACATAACCTATAGAAATGATATGTTCATCCAATCTATCTTAATATGCCAGATATGAGTTATGAAGGGTGGATTAAATAAATAAATATATGACCTTAAGATAGGCATTAGGTATGCCTGAACTATCATCTAGATAATATTTGAGGAAAGGCATACGTTTCACTAAAATAGGGTCAACACTGTCACACATAAATCATTTTCAACCAATAAAGATAAGTCACATTCTCAACTTATATTGTGTGAGGATCCTTTGAGGCTATATAAACCTCAAATTAAAAGCACCCTTTTTGCTCAGGTGCTAATACTAGATAATTGAATTAATATTTGCTATATTTAGAATGTTACTAGTGAGCAAGTTTTATATTTAATGAAACTCTCAATGCCGGCAAGTATACAGATCGTATCTCGTAGTATCAAAAGGTATCGTTCCCATGAGGATTATGCAATAGCTAACATTTTGAACCTAACTTTGTCTAAGGTAATGCAAAATTCAAATGAATAAAAACAAATAAAAGAAAGTAAAAATAAATAAATAAACAAAACAAGTAAACAATAAAATAGTTGAGCTGCCAATAAAATTGAGTTTAATTAAGATTGAATGCTTAGGAACTATTTTTTCCCTATTTTGTTGCCTTACTCTTGTTAATTCAAATATGTGTTTGATCCTAGATCTCCTAAGGTATTGATTATTCTCTCTCAAGATCTAATCAATTAACCCTAATTCAATTAGAATTTTCCATATTTGTAACCTCTCGATTCATAAAACTTTCCCTGTTGTTTTCAATTATATCTGAAGCTATCTAGTAGATGATTAAGTTCTCAAACAAAATCTCTCTTCGAATGACTGTTAATTTTGATAATTGTGGGAATTATTAGATTAGAAACTCTCATTGCACAATCCAATCGGATTACTTTTGACTCATTCTCTCAATTCATTGTTAAGTATAAGCATGCACAATTATCACAAACACCAGAATATATATTGAAATCAACAAGAAATAAATCCATAATAATTTCTAATAGGGATCTAGAAACCCGTAAACATGACAAACATCATGAAAATCATATTACATATATAGTATAACGAAAGAAACTAAAAGTAAACTCCTTGATCTAGAATGCTAGAATTTTCTAATATTCTTCTTGATCTCTCCACTTTGATTCAATTTAATGTGCGATTGCTACCTTTTTCTGAAGTGTTTTACATTCTTAAATAGTTCTTGAGGCTTTTAGGGTTCTTTCAAGGGTTTCCTCACTTAATTTGGCTCCAAAAATATCCCCAAAATATCAAAAGACCAAAACAACTCGCATGCTGGAAAAACTTAAATATGTTGATTCATTCTCTGGAATATGCACGGTTTGATGCACGACATAACTAAAAAAACCCCAATATTCATAATTACGCACGAGCTAAGAGATATACGTGGCCATATACATGGCTGTGTATCTCTAATTTTCTTTAATCTTCCTCATTCTTCAATTATCTGATTTCCAACACTCATAAACACATCAAATACCTCATGAAACATAAAATTAAGATCCAAATCATGCTCTAAGCCACACAAAACACTTATAATACATACAAACACTAATAATAACATAATTTTAAGCATACACACATGATAATCATTTAAGAAATACCTAAAAACACACTTAAACATCTAGCAAAACATAGTATAATTTTGACCTATCAACATCCCCATACTTAAACCTTTGCTTATTCTCAAGCAAAACTAAAAAATAAAAACATACAAAACACAAAAATACAAAAACACACAATCATGCAACAATACAATAATACTATAATGGCATCAATCTTATGACATTAACTTAATCTAAAACATTAATCACTCAAAATGTGCCAACCTACTAAATTATTCCTTTCATATTTAAATACTTTGAATTTAATATACATGTCAATCAAAATTTTAACACTCGATTTTGACACCCATAACACTTGTAAGCATGCATTTATTATAATTGATCAATCAAAAGGCAAACTATCACTTAGTATCATTTCATGAAAATTCTTACTATTTTTAAAAGATTGGTAGGTTAATTTATTGTAACACCATTTTTTTTTCTTTTTTCAGATTTCCTTAAACGATAACCTAGTCTTTTGACATGCAAACACCTTGTCATGAATCTCCCCTAATTACTCAACTAGGCCATGACTTTTATTTAGCTTAGTTGGAGCGTCATTCTAGTCTTTTGACGTGAAGAAAAATATTTTTTTACGAATGTCCCCGATTACTCAGCTATATCACAACTTTTAACTGACTACCAGTTCTATTTTAACCTAATTTTATTAAAAAAGGCTAGTAGAATAGTAATTTTATTTAACACTTTTTTGTTTATTTTTTAATTTTTGATTTTAATTCCTTAGTCTATCTCATTTCTTTTTAGTCAATTACTCTCATGAAAGGTTACTAATGATACTAACCAATTCAGTTGACTTATAATGATAAATGTATACAAACAAAAGTCATAAATTCAAGATTAGGTGTCATATCCTAATTAACATGCATATTCATCCTAAAGACACTTAAAACATAAAATTCATAAGTTACTATGCCTTTACAAATTAAATGACCATGTTCAAAGCTAAACCAATTCCGGCCAATTCTTGCCATTGACAAATTCACACATATGCAACAAAATATTTACACAATGACAACCTAATAAAAAACTAAGACAATATAAATGCCAATTTTCACACTTACATATGATATGCAAAGCAATACAACCCCACCCTTGAACAACACATTATCCTGAATGTGGAAAACAAAACAATACAATTAAAAATAGATAACAATAAAGAAAAGGCTAAAGTAAGAATACATAGGATGTTTCGGCGATGATGGTGTGGAGATGGAATTTGGAGACACTCTATGCCCTTAGATTCCAATAGTCCAATTCCCTACAAAATAAACATAAAAGAAATAAAAATAACATGCACTAACAAAATACAAAATGAAAAAATGAAAAAATGAAAAATCCTATCCTAAGTCTTATGTTGCCTCCTAAATAGCGTTTAGTTAATGTCATTAGCTTGACGTGCTCTTCATGTTTATGGTTAACTTAGGTCTATGATGAGTGGCTTGCATCCACTCGTGTCATCCAATTTTAGTTTAGTAGCTTGTAAATAAGCTACTTGTCGCAAGATAATCAGAAGGACATAATTAATCAAATTAAGAAAACCTAGTAGGTTCAATAATGTCCTTTTTAGTAATAAACTGTCAATAAAATAGGGAATGATGAAACTCCCTGAATTGTCTATTAAGTCTAGCAATTTGTCTTATAAGAGGCTAAATTGCTCTCTTTCTTCCTCACTCACCCTCGTCTCCTCTGCTACTTCTGGTTTGATAGTTTTGATCCTCTTCAAATTTTAGCACAATGAAATCCACAAGAATGATAAACTCGTCCACTTTTACAGGCATGTCCTCCACTATACTAAACAATTTTTTTATTGAATGATATGTCAACTAAATAAGCATAGAAGGTCGTTTCACATCTCTTAGCCCCAATTTTCTGAAAATTGATAAAGGCTTAAAATTAATATCTGCACCTAAGTCACATAAACATTTCAAAAACTCTAAATCAATGTATGGTAGAACTCCCTAGATCTGTTAACTGTGAAGGCCAATGGTTAGTAATTAAGGAGCTGCAACTTTCCGTCATGGCTACCATTTGATTGTCATCCCAAGTCTGCTTACTTGATAATATTTCTTTGATAAATTTAATGTACATGGGTATGTTCTTCAAGGCTACCATAAAGGGCAGGTAATTTGCAATTTCTCCAGGTTTTCCACAAACTTTGCAAATTGTTTGTCCAATCCATTCTTTTGAAGTCTTTATAGGAATGACATTTTAGGTGGGTATGGTGGAGGAGAAACATAAGGAGGGTCCTTATTCTTTTCTTCATATTTTTTCTTCTTCTCTTGGTCCTTTACAAGGTGGGGATTAATTTTTTCTGCACTCGTTCTTTTAGCTCTTTGATACTTTTAAGTGTGATAGCCTTAAATTTCTCCTTTGGATTTACTTCCATATTTCTTGAGAGACTCCCCATACTTCTTGTAGACAATGTGTTTGCCAATTAGCCCATTTGAACCTTCAAGTTATGGATGGAAGAGGCATGATTGGTCGCTACTTGCTTGAATTTCCCTTCTAGCCTTTTCTAGGCCTCTTTCGTACTTATGAGCTTGTCTATTAACTCATCCAATTTTGAACCCCATGAACTATAATCGTCTTATTGAAAACTTGGTAGGCCTTGATTTCCCATTTAATTTCTTGCATTATTAGACGAAAATAAATTCGGGTGGTTCTGCCACCCAATATTGTATGTGTTCCAATTACCTCCTTGACCAACTTGTTGAATTGCTACACGTTGTTGTTTTTCATTAGGAAGCAATCAGTTTTGATATGGCTCTCTGGTCTACATAGGTCGCATCCTTGTTGAATCGCTTTGAATGGAGAGAAAGAGGTAGTTTTTAGGTTGTTCAATTGCTTGGTGAGGTTGTCGATCCTAACCTACAATTCTGTCACTGAATTTGAAACAATCATTCCTTTTGGATACTAGAAGGTTGACTACTATTTACTTCTTTTTAATGTCTAAAGAAAACTATTGTTCACAACTTCAAACAATCGTGTATCGCTTGCATTGGTGGTTATGAAATTCCTTGATGATAGGCATTGAACCCTAACCTCATGAAGTACATAAGGATCCTTTGCTCTCCGTGATATATTTTCTCCACCATCGTTCTTTCTATCTCTTCTTGACATTTAACTCTTCAGATTCATCATTCTTACCTTGTGATGTCTAGATTGATGTTTCTTCTACTTTTTTTCCAAACTTCCTTCTCTCTTGTTTTGTTTTTTTTTAATTTCTTAGGTCTGCCTTAATCACACAAGAAAGGGTAAGAATTCCTTAAATCAAAGGAATTCAAATTGTCTTAATGCTGAAATCCCCAGCAATAGTACCAAAAACTTATTAAGGAAGTTTTATATCTAATAAAACTCTCAATACTTGCAAGTATAAGAATCGTTTCTTGTAGTATCGAAAGGTATCATTCCTAAGAGGATTATGCAATAGCTAACTGATAGGATTGAGTCATCTTATATTTTCTTATGCATTTCAATGTCTTTTCAATCCTATTGTTGTGAATAATACTCAATTTGTGTTCATATTGTTTTTATATATAGATTAAAGGTGTGAACACAAATTAATGCTAAAAGGAAGAAGTATGACAAAGTTTGGAGAGCCATCCATGGAGGAGAAACCATCAAGGGCATTCGGAGGAGAATCGAAGAACACCCAGGAAATAGCCTAGGGCCACGATCATGGAAAATATGCTACAATCGTGACAGAAGCTTGATCACAGGGTCACGATCGTGGAGAGTCAGCCACGATCATGACAAAGAGCAGATAAACTAGCCACGATAGTACACTAAAGGCCACGATCGTGGTCTGCATGTAGACAGACGTGGACGGCCTTCCAAACTTAAGTTTTTAAGGGGTTTTTGGACTTTTGAGGCACAGGAAAATCCTAGGTTTTACCCTAAATGGACCATACTATATAAAGAAAGAGAGAAGGACCTAAGAGGGGGGCTACATAATTTGCCACTTTTGGAAAACTTCAAGAAGAGAGAAAAAGAAGAGAGAAGGAAGGAGAATAGAAGTTTTTATTAGTTTCTTTATGCTTAGCTAGTTTATTTCATCTTCAATGTTTTATTTTCATATGCCTGAATCTATTCATTCCATTATTTTAGAGCTTTCTTGGTGTTAATCACGTTTTTACATGTTCTAGAATATTTAAAATGAATGTTTGATGGATTTTATAGTTGAACTTTATGAATTTTGTAAAGAATCTTTATGTTATATCAATGGATGTTTATTCCCTCAATTTTCTAGTTTTAATCTTGGTTGTATGAACTTATTTATGTGATTTTTCATATCTGATTTTGTTGGGTATTTGAATGTTTAATGGTTTATGTTATGAATTTTTGCTTATTTATGATGCTCTTGACTAATTTGTGCTTAATAGTTAGGATTTATGCATATTCTTAGATTCATGATCAATTAATTTGGGTTTTTTTGAAAGTTGTGTGTGCTGGAATTTTCGTTTTGATGCAATTAGTTTAGAGTTTGTAATTTAGGTTATGCTTAGTCATTTGTTAGCATAAAGAGTTTTTATTTCTGTTAAGTTAGTGTTGAATTTCGGTTTTTATCACTTCGTTTATAATTTCCATGCTTGGTTTTATGTGATTGAGTATGGGTTTTGTTTGTTTAATATCAATTGTGCTTAATATAAACATATGTGGCTAGACTACTTAGGGGTTTAGAGATATTATAAGGATGAAGGGATGGAAATTGTGAGAATGGCGTTGAGTTTGTCTTAAATTAGTGCTTGTAGGTCTAGGTTGGTTGGGATTTAAGATAAATGTCATTAATTAGGAATTGCTTATAAGCTTGATCACCATTTAGGTAACTTTCTAATCTGAAGGCTAAGGATGAGCATGTGATATGTAATTAGTCCATAGTGATTTTTGGAAGTAGCGATAGGTTAGTTGAATTTGTCAGGTTACTTAATCAACTACTTTAGGATCCCATATCTTTAGGTTACACCTTCCGAGCTTATGAGTAGGTGGCCTAAGTTAGTTGTTTCTTAATTCCTAATGGATCATCACTATTAAACTTAGAGAGCCTATTATAGGTTATAGTGGAGATCGGGGCATTTCTAGAGCTTATTAGTTTTGCCTATTTTAGAGAAATTAAGGGTTCAAGAGCTTAATCGAGTCCATAGGCTAACATGATGATGAGAGTGCCTTTTATTTAGATTCAATGATCAATGAACAACTCAGAATCCCGAAAATATCTCCAGCCCACTTCTTTACCATTGTTAGTAGACTTTTCTAAATTTGCTTTGTGCTTGTCTTTTTGGTTACATTCATTACATATTAGTTGTCTTGTCTTCATCATTTCAGGGTGTTTTGTTTTCTTTTGTTACAACATTTGAAATAGCATTTCCCAGCTCTCTGTGGTTCGACCCTAGCTCACCATAAACTGCATAGTTTGGTAATTAGGAATTTATTATTTGGCAGTTAGCGACAGGCTATCACTAACAATCTAAACCTAACTTTAGCAAACGTAATACAAAATTCAATTAAATAAAAATAAATAACAAGAAGTAAAACAAGTAAATAAACGAAACAATTAAACAATAAAATAGATGAGCTACCAATAAAATTGAGATTGATCAAGGTTAAATACTTAGGAACTATTCTTTCCCTATTTTGTTCCCTTAATCTTGTTAATTCAATTATGTGTTTGATCCTATATTTCCTAAGGTATTGATTACTCTCTCTCAAGATCTAATCAATTAACCCTAATTGAATTTGAAATTTCCAGATTTGCAACCTCTCGATTTACAAACTTTCCTTTACATTTTCAATTAGATCTTAAGCTAATAGATAATTAAGTTTTCAAACAAGTTCTATCTTAAAATTATTGTTAATTTGATAATTGCAGGACTTATCAAACTACCAACTCTCATTGCACAATCTAATCTGATTACTTTTGACTCACTCTTTTGATTTATTGTCAAGTATAAGCATGCACAATTATCATAACACCAAAATATGTATTGAAATCAACAAGAAATAAATTCACAAAATAAATCCAATATAATTTCTAATAGGGATCTAGAAACCCATAAATATAATAAACATCAAGAAAATCATATTGCATATCAAGGATAAAGAAAGAAACTAAAATGAAAAGAGAAATTTTTGTTTAACGTCCTGATCTGACATTCTAGAATTTTATGATGTTCTGCTTGATCTCTCCACTTTAATTCTATTGGATGCATGGTTGCTACCTTTTTTTAGAGTCTTTCACATTTTTAAATTGTTCTTCAGGCTTCTAGGGTTCTTTCTAAAGTTTCACCACTTAATTTGGTTCAAAAAAAGTCCCAAAATGTCAAAAGACCAAAATAACTCTCGTGATGGAAAAGCTTAAATCTACTATTTCACTCACTAGGAGATGTATGGTCTAATACACGATCGTGCATAAGATGGTGCATAACTAAAAAATCTCCAATATTTGCAATTTTGCAGGGCTAAGAGACACACACGGTCGTGTCATGTGTGTCCCTAATTTTCTTCAAATCTTCCCCGTTCTTCAATTATCTAATTTCCATCACTCACAAATACATCAAACACCTCATGAAACATAAAATTAAAATCCAAATCATGCTCTAAACCACACAAACACTTAGAATACATACAAACATTAACAATAACATAATTTTAGGCCTATACATATGATAATCATTTAAGAAATACTTAAAATCACACTTAAACATCTATCAAAACATAGTATAATTTACACTTATCAATTACTAGAAAATCATAACTAATTTGATATAATGAGACATTTTATAAAAGTGAGTTGATTTAATTCAAAGGATTGAAAAATGAAGAAGATCATTAGAAACTTTAGTGTATATCAATACATATTTAAAATGGCCCACCTTCTATATAGAAGGAATACGAATAAAAAGTATTTATATAATGATATAGAAGGCAATACGAATAAAAAGTATTTATATAATGATAACTAGATGATGATCGATGCAATAAATGATCTAGGTATAGCATACTAGATCTACTTAAGAATTGATTTATTAGTCGATAAGTCATATATTCTTAACAAATGTATGATAATATGCTTTTGTAGTATACTGATTGCACGGGATATTACATAAATATGAGCAATGCAGAATAATTTTCTTTCTAGTCAATTAACTTTATTATATGTAAGTGGAGAACATGGATAAGCACAGAAAACAAGTTAATAATATGAAACATTATAATTGTTAATGTCACAATTGTTAGAAAATCATATATAAGATAATGATTTACCAAAAAGATAAGGGTTAAATAAGAAAATTTTGAAATAATTGAAAAACATATAGAAGGAGTTCTGCAAGTCTCTTATCCTGTAGATTAAAGCAAAAATATGTAAGTAATTTTTGTTTTAATCAGTGATATAACTATGTTTCGATCTTATTACATTATCTGTAAATGATTTCATCCTTAATTTTTCCAAAAGAGGACAGTGACAGGGTGGGTGGAGGAGTTTACCATTACTAGCTTGGATGACATACTAGCAATGGTAGGTATAGACCTTTTGTTTGACTAAATCCTGATAAGAGTTTAACGTTATGTCAATTTGAAATTTAAATTAGTTAGTTTTTATATTATTAAGTTCCTTTTTAAATGTTGCTAAACATTAAAATCTAAATTAAATTTTAATATTTAAAATATATCTTTTGTTGAAAAGAAAAATATTAAAAACAAAGAGGATGCTAATATCTTTAACTTTATTATGAAAGTTAAAATTTTGAATATTTTATGCTAATAGAATCGATAATTAAATTTTATGTAGATATTTGTATTTGGTTGTTTCATAATAAAATCTTTTAGTTAATGTCCTAAATTTTAATTTATATGAATGTTTTGTAATGATGAACTAATTTAAGGATAACTCATTCATATTATTCTAAAATAAATAAAATTTTAAAATAATTTAAATATACTTCTAGCTATAAGTTTTTAATTTTATGATATATATAAATTAATCATTATATAATATATGAAATGAATTTTTATGTTATGAATCAATATAACATATTTATGGCATTAAAATTAACTCCAGCTATTCTTCCCACCTAGAGACACCCCTCAAGCTCTAGAAGATGCAACCTGGGTCAAGAGGTCTTAGCTTCGGGTGGCAGGTGATATTGAGCCTGATGCGAAACTCTAATACGCTCCATCGTGAGACTCCCCTGGAGATCTTAAAAGAAGGCGCTACACATTGGGAGTCAACTCTTATTGGCTACTTCTTTGATAAGAGGGTCTCTTATTCAACCATGAAAGCTTGGGCTTTAGCTAACTGGAGGCAGTTTGGCATCATTGAAGTTCTAGTTAAAGAATAAGACTCTTTTTCAAGTTCCCCAGCAAAATTAATGTAATGAAAGTGGTTTAGATAGGTCTTATAATATGATATATACAAATCGATCTTACTTCAAAACTGGTGACCTAGAATAGTAGTTGAAGATGTCAAATCAATAAGCATACCAATATGGTTATGTGTGTGCATGGTGTTCTACTTCAATATTGGACAACTAAAGGCCTAAGCTACATTGCAAGGTATATAGGTAAACCATTGTGTATGGATCAAGCTAATGAAGAAATCAAAAGAATTAACTATGCTAGGATATGTGTGTTAGCTGAAGCATTAAGGGACCTGCCTAGTGAGATACCAATAATGTGGCTAAATAATGAGATGCAATATGATGAGGATGTTGTGAAATAACTTAAGACATGGAAACCAAATACTCTTTCGAAGAAAGTTTGGAAATTGACTAGAGAACTATTCAAAACTGGTGGATACCAGGAATTAATTGGTAGTGCTGAAAGCCAAACCCACAACAATGTAGAAGGGATGAAAGCAGTTGAGGAAGCCAAACCAAGGCTATTTCATAACAAACAGGTGATGGTAAGGAAATTGCAAAGAATCAACGAACAACTGATTCATACAACTAAAAGCATAAAATGCAGGTGGAAACTGATGTTTTACTGAGAAAAATAGAGAACAAACAAGGAAAGGAAGTGCAAATCAATGCAGATGATGGACTTGAAATTCAAGGTAAACAAGATGGTTTTTGTACTCCAAGTAGAAGGAAATCTAATAGGAAGAAGAGGATTTCTTCTTCTATAAGATAAATATGTCTATGATTGCTTGGAATATAAAGGCATGAATTCCCCTTCCAAACAATTATTTATTAGAGATTTTGTATATGAAAACAAGAGTAAAATATTTAGCATTTTGTAGACAAGAATCAAGAAGGAGAATTGTAATATATACAATTCTCAATCTTGTTCCTAATAGCTAGAAGATGGTGGATAATTATGCTTGTCATTATAATGGATGGATTTTGGTGCTATATGAAAAAAGGTAAAATGGAGAAGATGAACACCTTCATTCATCAGCAGATGATTCACATGAAAGACAAACTCACGTAGGAACATATGACAATCCAAGTTTCAATAGTGTATGGACACAATCATACTTTTTGGGCATAGATTTATGGAACAGATTGAGAAAATTAGCTGTCTCAATTCACGATCCTTGGCTGATCATAGGTGACCTGTGAAATGTTAGTAGAGAAGAGATAATTTCATTCTCATAATCGGTAGGTTACAGCTATAATTAATATATATACAATTGTCTATACTAAATAAAGTATCAGATTTCCTAAGATACATAGAAATCTGTATCTTATTCTAATCCCTAGAAATCAGGGATTTACATGATTTCTATAGCTATACACTCTTCTAAATAATGTTGCATGATTCTACATAATCTGAATGATTCTACATAATCCGACATTCCCCCTCAAGCTGTGAGTGGATATTTTCCATTCCTAGCTTACCAAAAATATCTTGAAACACTGTGCTTGTTACTCCTTTTGTAAGAACGTCTGCCAACTAATCCTTGGTTGACACAAATGGAGTGCATATTAAGCCACTGTCCAGCTTTTCCTTGATGAAGTGCCTATCAACTTTATTATGCTTTGTACGATCATGTTGTACTAGGATATGTGCAATGCTGATGGTTGATTTGTTATCACAATACAACCTCATAGGTCATTCCCATTTTATTCTCAAATCATCAAGAATTATCGTAAGCCAAAGTAATTCACATATTCCTAATGCCATAGATCTAAACTCAAATTCTGCACTTGATCTTGCCACTAGATTCTACTTCTTACTTCTCCATGTTACAAGGTTACCACCTAGGAGTATACAATAACTAGATGTTGATCTTTTATCGACCAAAGACCCTGCATAATCTGCATCGGTATAAGCTTCTAATGTCATACATGTGACTGTTTGTCTCTTAAACAAAATTCCTCTTCCTGGGCTACCTTTCAAGTATTGTAGTATTCTGTTTACTGCCTTGAGATGTGATTCTTTAGGATTGT
>JAOTBA010000009.1:5647221-5658452 GCA_025629845.1 Erythroxylum squamatum | reverse complement strand
GAATTCATGCCAACAAAAAGGCATCTATTATCTTGGCACTGCACCTGCTTATAATACAAAATACACAGAGATGTTGCATATATATACAGCGTTAGTCCCTCGCTTAAATAGACTTTTAGATGCTATAATATCAAGAAAAAACTATCTTCACTGATTTGCAAGTGAGATGCTAAATTGATGAGGACAGCTGATCTAAAGATAAGTAAAACAAGAAGTCATTTACATCCATATCTAGAGGAATTATAAAATTTATGCACATTTCAATGCCCTTACAGTCCTAAAATTTTCTAGAAACCAGCACTAAGGGCATGCTCTGTTAAGAAAATTTTCATATGAGTGTATTTCAGGCATTTGAACCATTAGTTTTGACAACCTTACACTCCTGGCATTATCCAACGTACTATACTAATGAATCCAAACTAAATATACCTGAAAAGATATTGTATTCTAAATCAAGACTATTGGGAAACAATAGGAATGCCTTTTGCAGATGGTATTCTACTTTAGGATACAAAAAATGTAAAATATGGGTACATTTTCATCCTCCTCTAGATTACGTGCCTAACAAAATAAGTAAAAAATAGACAAAAGCAGTAATGCTACTTACCCGATAATGTACTTTAATTCTATCTCCCTTGTGAGCCTTAACGTCACAGGATTCAGGCTTGTGCTGTAACAATAAAAATGACAAGAGCAAACCTTAGTAAGAAAGAAGTACATCACGGACCAAAAAAATGCAGCAGCAAAACGGAAAAAAAAAAAGAAAAATCAAAGATATATCCGAACTCGCAAAATTTCACCATCAACAAGTCATCAATTATCAATCACCACCAGAGGTTTGGAAAATTACCCATATATGAGCCATATGCATGTGTTTGAACAAATATACACCTGTCGCTGGCGGTACAAGGCAATAAAGCTAAAAGTACAGTAAACGGAGAATTAAACTATATAAAAAAAATCACCTTAACCCCGATCTGCAACTCCTTCACATCTCCTGACTTGTTGGCAGAACCTGAGGGAGAACAAAAATGATCAAGTAAGCACCGAACCGAACCGAACCGAACCTTAGATCCAAAAGATTGTGAACTGAAAATGAAGAAAGAAAGCATCTTACCAAACGTGGCGAGTGCGAGAAGAAGGAGAATGGAAGCCGCCTTGACCTTGGATGGACAATTGAAACTCATCTTGCGATCGTTTAACCGTGAAATGAATCTCTATTATGATTTATGACGATATTCTCTCCAACATGATATATAGAAAGAGTTAATGAATAACCAAAAGCCAATTGGGTTGGGGTTTTGAAATGGGCCAAGCCCAAGTTTTGACATTCTAAATGGTTTTTTACAGTTAAAACTAGAAGAAGAAGAAGAACAGAATACAAGTAATTCGTAAATCGTAATTCATCCTCAATTCAATCTAGTGGTCTCTTCTTCTCGTTTGAAAATGCAATGCATTGCACAAGGTTCTGTAATTCCTTTCACCCATAAAACCATCCTCTTTCTTCCACTCCTCAAGCAACTGAAAAGCATCATCTCCCCTTCCTTGGCTGCACAATCCTTCCAACACTGTCTTGTAAGTCAACAAATCCGGAGCCATGGAATTATGCAACATATCACGCACAATCTCAATTGCATCCTCACACATCCCCTCCATTGCAAGACTACAAATCAAAACCATGTACGTACTCCCAGTCCCTACCAACTCTTTATCCCTCATTTCCTTGTACATCCCTAAACCCTGCCTAAGTCTTCCCTTTTCACACAACCCCTTCACTATATAACTATACGAATAGGCATTCGGCTCACATCCATACAACCCCATTTCACCAAATACCCTCATTGCCTCATCCACCTCTAAACACTTTGCATAAGCTTTGATTATCATATTCAGAACATAAGTATCAGGTATCACACCACACCTTTTCATTTGCTTCCTCAACGACTTAACCGCGTGCAAATACACATAACAAACATTCAACTTATTAAACCTCCTAAGCAATGAATTCAACAACAGAGAGTAAGTCTCGAGTGTCGGCTTACAATCCTCCGATTTCAACATTTTCTTGTACACATCAAACGCACGATTAAACAAGAACTTACGCCCACAACAGAACCGAATAACCGAATTATAGAGAGGAACGCTCATGTCGCAGGCTCCGGCGGCCACCTCCTCCACTAGTGTCTCCGCCTGGCGGTAACGCCGGCCGTCGATTAAGGTTTTGATCATAGTAAGATATGTCACATGGTTGTGCTTGTAGTTTCTCTGCTGGGCAGTCCAGCGAAAGATGTCCAGCGCGAGATCCGCGTCGGACTGAGCCCGGAGCGCTGCGTCCACGTCGGCAGGAGTGAACCCGGGTTTGAGGTTCTGGGTCCACGTCTCGAACTGGGTTTCAAGTGGGGTTCGAGTTCGAGCTCTGGTAGGGATTGGAGGACTTAAGACGTCAACTTTTGGCGTCGAAGATATAGAACTATATTGCGCCAGTAATTGTGGGGAGTTTCTAAGAACGAGGAAGAGTCGGCGGTTGAAGGTTGCCGGAAACATGACAGCGATGCGGGTATTAGGAAACGACGTTTAAGAATGGGAAACACGTTAATATAAGAAAAGGTGTTGTACTTCTTTCGAGTCCATAAGCCCAAAACATGTGTTTGGGCCATAGGAAGGACTGCTAAGAAGAACGGCAATGAAATTATGTCGGATGTCGGTTCCCCACAGCTACTAATACTAATGCTGCTCGGGATTGAGTGATACAGATGTTCCTCGGTTTCCTCGCTCCCACCCGCAGTCGCATTCTTCTTCACTCCCGCTTTCACAGCCACGGGCGGCTTAACCAAGTTGAGGAGTAGGTTTTTTCTCTTCAATTGTGTCTCTTGATCATAACCTTAAATGCGATTGATTGACTGACCGACCGACTATTTGTCCTGCTCCTCGTGGTTGTTATCTCTTTCATTTATCAGTGTTAGGATGCGCTCCTCCTCCAATTGTCGTCTTTCTTTTACATCTCCTCTTTGCCTGTTTTTCATTTTCTCTATTTACTGCTGTTTTATACAACTTGGGACTCCTTCCTGGGGAACCTTGTGGGTCAAGCTATTTTAGTCCACTGTCGATTGCTTTGTACTAGGGTTTGTGATTGCTAGACTGCAAATGGTTTTTGTTAATAGTTGATGACTCCCGTCATTAGTCACGCACGGAAAGAGCTGATCAACGCTTTGGATTCCTTTTGAACGCGATATACAAGCTGTTAGTGAAATGCTTAACTATTCAAATCGTTAATTTATTGATATACGTAGTATCATAAAATCACATATCTTTCTTTGGCGTTTATTATTGGAAATTAAATCATTTTTGAGCTCATAGCAGACGAACGTTCATTTCTTCTGCTATGGGTTCATTAAGGACTCTCTTAATTGTTTAGGCATTTCTAGTATGATAAGAGCAATTGCGGCTGTGGGTCGCTTGAGGCTGTTAATTCTTTGTCTATGCCTTGTTGCAGGAGTATTGGAGGTGGCAATGGTGAGTATACGGAGACGCAAACACGTGGAACTCAGCCCGGGTACAATTATAGTTATTATAGTTATAACCTCACTTTCGAACAAATGTTAAGTTGCTCCGCTAGATCATCTAAATGTGGCAGCCTGTTATTAATAACTGAACATACTATTTATGTACTATACTTTTTTTTTCTCTCTCTTATATGTTGCCTAATTAGGATATAAAATTAGTCTTTTCTTATCTTTGGCGATCACTACCTTCATTATTGATATCATTGTGTTACTGTTTTCATTAAACATTAGATGGTGATGTTGTTGTATGCGTTTATTATAGGAAGAAGTTCCTCCTCAGTTACTGTTCCTGATATGGCCCATGGAAATATCTCTGATACTCATGAGCAAACTGGTAAACCTGTCAATGTGCGTAATATACTCTTGTTGACTTTCAACGACAAAATGGAAGTAAAAGATAACATTTTTTTTACTTATACCAACCTGATTGTATTATATCTACTTGCTTTGTACTATCTTCCCATGTTTCTTTATTGCTTTTTGGCTTTCCTCTTTACCTTTGCAAATGCATGTCCTGTTGGAAAACCCATGAACTAGTCTGCTGGTTATGTGTTTTGTTGGTTTAGTAACTGATTTTTAATCTTTTGGGAATAGGCGGTGAGGAGGGTCTTGAGCATGTAGAGGAGACTTAATCTCCGCCAATTTGCAAAATGTTTAGGGCACTGCAGAACTACCTAGCACTGGACCAAAGAATGGGAATTTTGTGTTGGTCTTTCATGGAAATATGAAAGAACAAATTGCTGGATAAAATTTAGGATCTTGTTTGGCAACTTTTTCCATTTCATAAAGTTAGTGACATTTTTTTTCACTTATGACGGTGAAAATGCAGTCTGTCCATTGTCAGTGTTAAGTTCTCAAGATATTCTTGTTTTGGGAACTATTATAATTTATATGCTTCCTTCAAGCTCAAGAAACTGAAAATTGTGCTACCTTAGAGAACTCTTAAAGTTTATGAGTTATGTGGGAACACCATTTTATGGTGAGATAACAAAATAGTGGTGCAGTGGATTGGAGTTTGCTTTTGAAAGTAATAGAATGTGTAATCACTCCAGGCGATTGTTGATACAGTTATAACAAACTGCACTAGGGAGGGAATATGATAAACAGATTGCAAGACATGACTTTCAAATCCATCCGTGGGAACTCATTATTTCCAGTTTTGATATTTAAGCTGTTAAAATTCTGACAACCTTTCAAATAGACATACTATCTGGCAGCTCAATCATAAAGAAAAATGTGATTTCCGCAGTATGAGCTGAATCTCAGAGAATGTGATGCAATCTTGACAAAGGGTGTTCTTCATGCAGGTTAAGGAAGAAAAGGAACTGATTCCAAACCCACCTGCAAAGAAACAGAGAAAAGTTGTCCATGTTGACCCAGAAAGTCCCTTAGAAGTTCATGCCTATCTAATGCAGTTGAAAGAAGATAACAAGCTGGAGCTAGGACCAATGCAGAGAAGTGAGGAGGTGCCAGTGAAAGAGTGGATGGAGAACTACTATCCACAAGTATTTACAGTGTTCCCGCAGGATCCAAAAGTTGTTTTCCAATTTTCTGAAAATTCAAAGCTAAGTGAATTTTTATATTACCTCTATTGCCTTTTCATCTTTGAGCTAAGGAACATAGTTTTCATGGACTGTCGTGTCTCCCCAGAATATGTAGACTCATTAGGAAAAGTGATTAAGATTTTAGAGAAGCAAGGTTTTGACTGTAGATTCATGAGGTCGGAATTGGTAGTGGTAGAGTACATGATGAAGAAACAGATGGAAATCCTGCTGGCAGAGAAAGATATGGTTGCTGCAAGAACAATAATTCTAGAGAAAAAATTTCAAGCTGTAGCAAGTAAGAAAGAAGCAGAGCTGAATGAGAAAGGAAAGCAGCCAGAAGGTACTGAACCACAGATTGGAAATCTTCCAAAGCACCGGAATGTGCTGCAAGAAGACACAGATAAAATGCTGAGAGAGCGGAATGTTCTTCCTTATGTTGCTTTGGAGGAAGAGTACATTGAACAGATTCTAGCTTGCCATAAGAAGATGCTAGCAAGTAAGGAAGAGGAATTGAAAAGAATTGGACTAGTTCTGGAGAAAATAAACCAGCTGCATCAAGGTAAGGCAACTTTCTCTGCTTAGCACAACTATCTTAGCGACACAGTATTGCTTTTCTTTTCTTTTTTTTCTTTTTTGACACTTCTATTCGTTTTCTTTGAGGCACAGTAATATCTGTGCATTGTAAAGCTGCTGTGCTTTCTGATTCCAATTTTATTCCCGCCAAATTTCTGCTCATGTCCATCAGAAATGGAATACTAGGGAATGAGGCAGATTTTGAGTGTACAACTGTTCGTACAGAGAAAGCAGAGCAATTTTCCCTGGATAAAACCCTTTAGCAATTACTTTCTGTTGCCATGTTCATGAGAAAATATTGATCTTTTGGATGCGTAATTTATGGTCAATAGGCTCTGTGCATGTGGTTCTTGGGAACTTGTAGAGGTTCTTATCTCTTGAACGAGTAAGATAAGTTGAGGTTGTAAAATTGATATTTTTAAGTGGAAAGGGACAACTGGACTAAATGCCCATGTATGCATTACATCCATGTAATGATCTTAGCGTTTCACTCGTGTTCTCAAAGAGAAATTCGATAACAGCTTAATCACGATTCGCCCATCATTCCTTACTACCATCGTTTTCCAATCAATCTGATTTAGTGGTTATGGGTTTCAAAAACCCAAATTGCGTGTTGGGAATCTGTATTACTTGAACTGAAATCTTATCATGTAAACACATAGCTTAATTGTCTTTTGCAACTTTAGGATTCTGAAACCTTTTAATTTTCATAGTCTAAGTCTTGTAATTCTGAATTTTTCAGATTTCAAGAGGTTTGAGGTTTTGGGGTTTCTAAGGTTTCAATATGAATTTTTCAGAAAATATCATATCTAAATCTTATTTTCAGAGTTTTTTTTAATTACAAAATTTAATACCAATACCAATCAAATATTTTAATCAAATTATAGAATTAAAAATTGACTTTAATATCATTGTTGAGAAGTCAAAGTGGGATCTAATCCCGCATGTGATAGAATAAATACGAAACTTTTTGTTTGATATTTTGAAAGTTAAGTTCACTTAAATTATATAAAAACGATTATCACATAAAATTATAATGAAGCAAGAATAATAATTCGTACCTTATTTTGAAGCTTGATCTTTTATTTTGTATTTGTCCTCAAACTATTTCTAAAATTGGTTCATTTCAATCACAAATATCTAGCCTCTACATAAGTATCTAACTTCTAACAATATTTATAGAACGTTTAGAGAGAATTTTGCAGCTGTTATAGGGAGGGTTAGGAGTGTTAATTCCCTTGACGTCTTAGGAGTGCTAATTCCCTTGAAGTCTAACAATGCATTATGAATACCTAAATATTTAGGAATGTCAAAGTAATTTTGACTAATATTTTTGTACATGATTTTTTTGTATAATTAAATCATTTCATTATATAATGTTCTGACTAGACATAGAGCATAAAATTAATGTCTATTCTATTTGAGTCTAATCATGTAAATTCTTTGCAATTAGTAATTGATTCGATTAATGACAATTAAAAACTACTTTCAAAGTATCATTCTACCTTAGTCAAAGATTTCTTGAATCAATATTAATCGAGAACAATAGAACATTCTCCCTAATTACTTTAGGGTGATGAATCCTATATTAATCACTCAAATATCTTCACATAGTTCATACTATATATCCAATGAATGCTGATTGAGCTACCCTTGACTAGAATAAGTCATAAGTATTATTAAAACATAGCAATTCCTATAAGAGATAACTTTAGAAATCTCAAGTCAATAGATCACTTATACAATAATCATAATGAGAATTTTTATGGACATATAAGTAATATTCCAAATAAAAATTTCATATGGGATCAATTCAGTGAACTTTTTTTTTAAATGCATCCATATGTTTATTTAAATACCTTAATACTTTAGCCTATGAGATCGACTACTTATTTCATAAGGAAAAACATAACATGTTCTATTTTTGTGCGCTTTATTAATATCCACTCTCAATAGAACAATGACTAGGAACATTTAGAAATAATACACAAATGTAACATGAATCTTATAATTATGATCTCATAATAATTTTATTTGCAATGTACATTTATCATATACATCTAATAGGTATAAGATAAATAATACTTTTAAAATAATTATGTCACTAAATTATAATTAACTATGAGACATAAAAAGAAGAGAATCATGTGATTCTTCTTAAACTTACAACTTAAATCTTCTAACTAGTAGCCTGTAAACATATTTTTATTTTACCTGTAAAAAGGTACGATGTCTTACTTTAGTGATTAGAGGAGTTTACCCATTTATCAGGGTCTTCCTTTAAGATTAGATTTTTGTCCTATAAAGAAACACCGACATACTTGGTATCCACATAAATTTAGGCCCTCAGAAGTTAGTTCTTAAACCCTTTTCAACATATATCCTTTTAGGCATAATTAACATGCCCTAAAATTTATATGTATATATGTCTGTAATCACTACAAAAGTAACATCTTATGATGGGAATTGAAAGTGTTAGTATAATATAACAGAGACTTATAAACTTGTGACCTATATTCATTTTTAGGTCCTCTAGATGTGTAGGGGCATGAAGTTCTCTTTTGGATATGTAGGGAATTAAGAGCTCTCCTTATCTGATAATGATATTTAATAAAAAAAAATTAGCATTTGACATACTCTTTTTATAAAAATATGATATATGTTGATTTTAAGTAAATTTCATGCTTCTTTGATTATCGTAGGCTTATGATGATAATTAGCTTGTTTCATACTGTTTTGATGATAATGAGGAATACATGTATGAGAAAAATATTGCATATTCTTTTGATGTAACCTTACATTAAAGTTGTTCCATTTTTCTTTACTTGAGAAAAATGTTTTCTAGGTTTAGAAACTAAACCCTATTTAAAAGCATGAAATTTCTTTTTACCTTGAGACTTCGAAGATGATGTATGAGTATTTAAGTTTTTATGTCTTGAATTGAATGTTATATGCTCATATGATGGCTTAAGCAATGAATCATCATTGTAAACATGGTCTCCCTTTACAAAAATTACCTTGTCATTGTGTGATGCACTTGTATAACTATACATAATCACATGCCCATCATTTGATCTATTTTCCGCTTCAAGCATGTTATTCATTTTTTCACTAACCACAGTGAATGTAGACAATAGTTCTTTGAAGATATTGATCTTCTTCTTTAATGCGTCATTCTCATGCAACAAATCATACTCGGTGTCATTGACAACAACACTATCAGATTCTATCATATCATACATATCATATTTCTATTTGTTATTTTAATCCATGTATACATCTAAAAGCTTTAAAATCTCTTTATGCTTGGAAGATAATGTCATCTTTTTTAATCTCATAACCTACAGGCATTTAAATAACTCATCATATAAAAGATCAACATCACAATCATCATTATCATTATAAGAGTTTGAGGAAGATGCTACCTTATCATTATTGTCGTAAAGCACATACTTGTCACCATATTTTCATATTCTTGACTCTCTTAACTAGTAGTGTCAGCCCATGTGGCCTTAGGTGATTATTTCTTCTTCTTTAGTTGTTTATCCCTTCTCTTCTTAAAGTAATTCTTGAATTTCTTTGTGACGAGCTTTATATCATTCTTATTTCTCTCACTTGTCGATGTCCCTTCACTATCAGTTTCTTATCCTTAGATATTTTAAATAGCATACCTCTTTTTATTGGAGCCACTTCCTCTTCATGCACTTCATTCATCTGCATCTCATAGGTAAGGAGTGATCTAACTAGTTCTTCTAATCTTCAAGTCTCCTCTTAGTATCATGATAATTACTCTAATTTTAAGGGACTCAAGAGGCAATTGCTTATGTTATTGATCCATTAAGTGTAATATCCAATTTTTTCGGAATATGCTTAGGGTTTAACCCTAGATTAAATATTGCATATACATGCATAACATTAGCATTCATACACGAATTGATATTTTTGTACATTACAAGTTAGCATATGCACTCAATTGACTTATTCCGGGGTATGAAAAATGTTAAGTGATTATGATATGAATTGTGTTTTGATATGTCTTGAATTTTGGTATGATTGGATTTCAATTAGAAAATTTCGAATTAAATATTATGGATTGAAAAATTGATAGATTAAAATGTACATTTGGACTAGGGCAAATGCCAAGTGGTAGAATAAATTGATACATGAAAAATTTGGATGATTAAGCCTAAAATTGAGTGACATTTGGCATAGTTAAATTGGTGGTAAATGGACTAGTAATTAATTGACAAATGGATCAATTATTGTGTGACAAGTGGACCAATAATTATGAGACATATGGACTGATTAATTGGTGACATATGGCAGCATCTTGAGTGGAATATTGGCAGCATCTTGATTAGGCAAATGTAAGACATGCCTTAGGATAAATGTTGTGCTGTAAAATTGACACCTAGCATGTTGATGGAGCAAATTCCAGCAAGAATGTTTATGCTGTTGCTCTCACCTTTCTCCACCGAATTTGCTCCAACTTTCTCCGCTGTATTTTGCCTGAACCCTAATGAAATTGCTACATCAAAAACAACTTTTTACCTTACACAAAATAGCCAAGAAAACCAGTTGAAAGTTACCTTCATCTTACTGTCCAAAATCAACCTGTTTTCATCATAAGTTTGTGATGAATTTTGCTTGCATAGAGACTTGATTTAATCTGAAGTTTGAGCTGAATTGAAAGCCTAACAAGTAAGTGACAATCTGGATTTTGTGGTATGTTTATTAGTATAAGAATAATGTTTGAATTGGATTGAAATGCATGTGATATTGGTGAAGAAGAATTACTGGAATATGTTAGTTGTAGTGTTTTCTCTGAACATCCTTTGTTCTTTTTATTATAACTTCTTCTCCTGACATCCAAATAACATGATACTTGAACCAATAGACTTATAACACATTGTTCTTCATCTCCACCAAAATTTATGAACATCTGAATCCATTTGGAAATGATTGAGTGATAAATTTAGGATGAAAATGGTGAGTGTGCTGGAATATTGTTAACTGGAATGATTTCACTATTCATGCTTCGGTATTTTGATTATATCTTGGTCAGTAGATCTCTAAATGAGATGATTCTTAATTTACATTGAACTAGAGACATTTGGTTACAATTGTTAAGAAGAAATTGAATTTGAATTTTGTCTTTAAGGGTCTTAAAATTTAGCTTGAAATTAAGTCTTAGATTAGGCTATAACATTACCCGTGACAAAAATCCTGTCCTGTTGTTATCGAATAAACTGTATTAATGTAGGTCGAATCAGACAAAGGTGTCTTCACAAAATTGTAGCTTATTCTCTTAGCTTTCAATTGGTATAAAGTTCGTAATTTTTGGATATTATAATTAAGAGATATGGGTTATACAACTTTGAATGCATGATAATGCCCTAGCCAAAATTTCAAATGTACTCAGTCTGTAGTATTTTGAGCATAACTCATAGAATAATGAACCAAATTCAATGAAATTTAGTTCATTAGAAACTTAAGACATATGGTAACATTTTTTTAGAAGAATGTACTGCCTAATTACTTCATTTTCTAT
>JAOTBA010000009.1:5624615-5636030 GCA_025629845.1 Erythroxylum squamatum | reverse complement strand
AAATTAAAAGGAGTTTTAATTTATCTAATTCTAATTATGAATTAGAATTATAATTTATAATCATTGCCAACATATTTAGGAACCTAATGGGTCTCATATATAGAATGGGTTGAAGAGAGCAAAGTTAATTTAATCAAGTTAGACTTGATTATAAAATTTGAGAAATTTTATGATTAAATATGAGATGTTTAATAAATGAGGATCAATATGAGATATTAGATCTTATTTGGACATAATTGGTATTTAGTAAGAAATATTTGTAATTCTAATTACAATTTAATTGAAATTAAATTACTAAAACGTCCAAAACTTATTTTAAATAGGCTTAAGCTCTATGGAGCTAGCAATTTTTGCTTAATCCTCTCTATAAGAGTTATAAAGTTCTCTCGATTCTTTTTGTGGATACCGTTAGAGGTCAGACATTTGTGCGGCTACAGTATTTGAGACATATCGATTTCAGAAATAGTTCAAGGGATACGACAAAATTATGATCAAGTTTCAGAATAAGGTGCAAATTAAGTTTTTGCTTTATTATGATTTGTGTTAATCATTTTATATAATTAAAGAGATCTTAGTTTTTGAGAAATCAAAGGTTGTGAAAAAGTTTTGTAATTATTCCGCTATGGCGGGAATCGGATCCTAACTCGATTTCCCAACACCAAGGTTAACCAAAAGTTGAAGAAAGAAAAATTATAACAAATTTTATCATTGTTTACTGTTTTTTGGTGACTAACTATACTGGAGTTATCTTCGAACTCTCTCTTATATCCATTACCAGCCTTCCCCTTCCTCCTTCCTTATGATCCCTCCATCCTTAACAATTTCTGAAAACTTCTTGAATTTTGCCTCTAGTTATTATAATGTCTCTACTTCTTCATTCACACTAAAGTCTCTCTTTTTTTCCTTTAGCTAGTCTCCCTCTTTAGCTCATTTATTTACTCTACTTCTTTACAAGCCTTTGAAGGTATTACCTTTAACTTGAACAAGAAATCTTGGAAACGGGTTGTAAGAGAGAGTGATGCTATTATCAAACTTAGACATATCTTCCTTTTTTCAATACTTCAGTAGTCTCTCCTCCTTTAGAGATCTTATAAGAAAGTGCAAGGAGATGGTCGTTCCCCCTTATTAGTTTTTCAAAAAAAAAGAATGATGGTGTTCCCACTTGTCAAACTGACTATAACTTCATGGAAAATTTTGGGACTTAAACAAGTCTTAATCAATGAAGATGAAATATTTATTTTTTAGGTTAAATAATGAAGCTTCAATTGACAAATTCCTAGAGTTTGGTCAATGGCATGTTAATGGTAAACATATCTTATTTCAAAAAAGGAGGACATAGCTGGAAAAAGCTTCTACAAGGATGGATAATATTCTTATTTAGGTAAACTTCTACAAAATGCCTCTTAAAAATTGGTCAACAAAGAGCTTAAGTTACTTAGCTAGTTCCACTGAATGTCCCATCTATTTGTTGGAAATCTAAACTTAATATGGTCCAATAGTTAAAGTGTTTGCAGTTGATAGAATTTGAGGCTAATTTAAAAGAAAATGTGAAAGGACAAACGTTGGTCAATTTGGATGTGTAACCTCTGGATTTAAAGCTTTTTAAGTCTAGTTTCAGTTAATGATAGTTTCCAATCATTTGGACTTCAATTCAGAAAGTTATGGCTATTTTAGTGAAGGATGGCCAGAATTAGCTGTATGGTTTAGAATTCTGTTATTTATTGTTATACGAATTTCTAGGATTTTTATCTGACGTTTAGTCTTATAAAAGGAGTTGTAGTTGAGGATCTAAAGAGTTAATAATACAAACAAGTTGGCTTGTTATTCTTCTCTTCTCTTTACTTCAAAAGTGCCAAATACACCATTAGACTCTAACAAATTGGTATCAGATCCATCACAACCTCTAGCATGATGTCGCTCGGGTTAGTTCCATTACCACGCCTTAGAAGGATAATTATGACAGTTGGAGTTTACAAATAAAGGCATTGCTTAGTGTGCAAGACTTGTGGGATGTAGTCGAGAATGGTTATGATGAACTAGTAATAACCACTACAAGAAAATTGAGGTTTAGCAACGGAAAAATTATCGATAGAATGTGAAGGTTTTCTATCGGCAAGCTAAGTTAGTGACATAATTTACGGACGAAATGAGTCGTTGGAGAAACGGTCGTACAGAGTACAAATTTTAAGTCGCTAATTTACCGACGGATGTTTTTTATTTTATTGGTATATTTAGCGACGGTGATTTTTGTGTTGTCGGTAAATTTAGCGACAGAAGATTCATTTTGATCGGTAAATTTAATGACAGACAAGGCTCCTCCATTAGTAATTGTACCAACGAATTTCCTAATTTGTTGGTAAATTCACGACTAACTTTACCGATTCATCTTAGTGCTCCATCAATAAATTGACTACATTTTACAGACGGATTTTTGTGGTTCATCGATAAATTCACTGCATTTTATCGACAAATTTTGTTTTTCATCGATAAATTTACTAATTTTGTTTTTTAAAAATTTTCCCTGCATTTAATTTTATTTGATAATCTTGTGATTGATATATAATTTATATAGTTATCAATTATCTATTGATAATATTTTGATTTGTTTCTACTTTAAATGTGTTAATGTAGAAACAAATTTAATGTAGAAAAAAAATCAAAGAAGGAGCATCAAGGAGAGCATTGGAGATTTCCAGATTTTGAGTTCAAGTTCCAAATCAAGTTCTTCTTTCTTTCTTCTTGTTATTTTCATTAAACTTGATGTATGAACTGAATTTGATGATGTTCTTCACGTTTATTATGTTATAAATTCCATACCTTGTTCTTGAATTATTTGTGAATTTGAACTTAATTGATTCAATACAATTTCTGTGTTATGTTAATGGTGCATTCTATACTTTGGAAGTAAATTAAGAGAGTGACTAAAAAGTAATCTGATTAATTTGTGTAATGAGAGTTGGTAGATTAGTATGTCACATGATTAACAATTCAACCATCATTCAAAGAGAGATCTTATGTGAGAATTTGGCTATTCAATAGATCATATCAGAACTAATTAAAATTGTTAGGGAAAGAGTTGTGAATTATGTTACTATTAGTGTTTGCTTATATTTTATGTGTTTGTGTGGTTTTGAGTATGATTTGGATCTTAATTTTATGTTTCAAAAGGTGTGTGATATGTGTTTAACTGTATGGAAACAAGAAATTGAACAAAAGAGAATAATTGAAAGTATGGAAGCAAGTCACGATCGTGACTAGCACCACAGACAACAATTCCAGTGAATTTCAGCTTTTTCAACATGAAACTCTTTTTTTAATTTTATTGTTTTGGGGCTATTTTTTGAACCAAATTAAGTGGGTAAACCCTAGAAAGAACACTGTAAGTCTCAATAACTGTTTAAGTACATAAAACACTTAAAAAAGAGTAGCCACCATCTTACATTCTTGAATCAAAGAAGGAGCATTAAGGAGAGCATTGGAGATTCCCAAATTTTGAGTTCAAGTTCCAAATCAAGTTCTTCTTTCTCTCTTCTTGTTATTTTTAATAAACTTGATGTATGAACTGAATTTGATGATGTTCTTCACGTTTATTATGTTTTAAATTTCTAGATTAAGGTTTGTTCTTGAATTATTTTGTGACTTTGATTTCATTTGATTCAATACAATTTCTGTTTTGTGTTAATGGTGCATTTTATACTTTAGCAATAAATCAAGAGAGTGAGTAAAAAATAATCTGATTAATTTGTGCAACAAGAGTTGGTAGATTAATATGTCACATGATTAACACATCAACCATCATTCAAAGAGAGATTTTGTGTGATAACTTGGTTCAAAACTAATTGAAATTTTTAGGGAAAGAGTTATGAATTGAGAGATTGCAATTTTGGAATTTTCATATTCAATTAGGGTTAATTGATTAGGTCTTGAGAAAGAGTAGTCAATCCCTTATAAGCGAAAGAGTAGTCAATCCCTTAGAAGCGAAAGAATCAACACATAATTGAATCAATAGGGGTTAAAGGAATAACATAAAGATAGAATAAATCTTAAACTTCATCCTTGATTTTCCTCACATATTTGTGGTAGCTCATTTTTAGTTGATTATTTTCTTGATTTAATTTTTTATTTTATTAAAACCATCTTTTATCTCTTCAGACAAAGTTAGGTTCATTTAGTTTTATCCATTTCCTCGTGGGAACGACAACTTTGATACTATAAGTTACGATCTGTATACTTATAGATATTGGGAGTTTTATTAAAGGTAAAACTTTCTTAACAAAGTGCCTCAATGATTTCTCTATAGTCTTTGTTAACCTTTTTACTAGTATAAAGTAGGAAGCCTAGTAAATGTGTAGTGAATTCAAAACTAACTTGATGAGTTGTAACCTTCTAGTTAGAGATAGGTTTATATTGCACCAATTTTCAGTCCTTTTTTATACTTTCTCCACCAAAGGAATACAATCCCTAAACTAAAGTCTCCTTATTGCAATAAGCAATCATAGATAAATGAATGGAAGAAACTTTGATTGAATGCATATTATACTAACTAGCCAACCTGTGAGGTATTAGGCACTCTGTGATAGGATTAAATGGCTCTTGCTCTTAATTAGTCTCCATCCCTGAAAGTTCTCTAAATAGTCTAAAAGATGCCATTAGTAGGTTCATTAAAACATATGAGCCATTGAGAATAGAATTAGATCATACAAGAAGGACAAGTTAAAAAGTTCTAATTGCCTACACTTGTTATAGAAATTTAACTCTACATTAGCATTAATATTATTCTTGAGAAAGTAGACATGCATAGCCTTATCCAATTTTTAAGTCTCCTAGGAAACACAAATATCTTCAGCACCTAAAATCCCATCTTAAAAAGTCACAAGTTTTATGAAAATTAATCTTGATAGCACTATTTCTTAGTTCATTCCTTTTTTTAGTACCCCTTGAACAGTTTTTGTAATAATAACGCATTATGGGTAATCATTCTATCTTATATGAAAGCACCCTGTACTTCACTAACTGCAGGCCTTTTTTTGTTAAAGGGAAAACAACAAAGAAAATCACACAGGGAGTCTCGGGATACACATTCCGGACTTATCCTCTAGAAGGAGTAAATGGCACCCAATGAGTGTAGTAGGGAAATAATGGACACCAACATCAAAATGTGCTGCAAAAGTCGCGAGCCAGTCAGTGCATCTGTTGCTCTCTCGGTAGATATAACGATGAGCAACAGTCCAATTGCGAGCAAACAACTCGTGAATGCCCATGACTATGGGGTGGAGCGCCTGAGAATGAAAGTCGACAGAGGAAAGGATCTCGATCACCTCTGCAAACTTCAAGCTCTAGCCAGCGGTAGCCCAGATCCCAAGCGAGAGTAAGGCCAGAATAAACTTCCCAGAGCTCTGCAGTCAGTGCTGAGTACCATCAGATGTTATGCGTGAAACCTCCCAACCAGTTGCCTGCGCTATCCCGCAAAAGTCCACCGGCAACGGCTGAGGACATGGATGGCTTACAGGCACCATCAGTGTTTAATTTAACCCACCCGGGAGGTGGTGAGGTCCACCTGATGAGTCTTTCTTTTCGAAGGCAAGCTGCAGTGGGAGGACATCGTGTCCACATGGTGGCCTGTCGTACCTGACCTACATAAGACAAAATAGACGAAGAGGGTGAGTTAGGCCATTGAAAGTTCTCCTCAAAGAGGGACGAATTTCGCCATTTCCATAAGAACCAACATGGAATGCCAAAAATAAGCGACGAGTCATGTCCAAGGACATGGTGATGATTCTGGAGATTGGTAGTGAGCCAAGCCGGGTCAGACAGAGTGAAAAAATCAAGGGAGAGGAAGTTAGGAGGGAAGGCTTGCCACACTCGTCTGGATCGGTCACAGTCTCGCATGACATGAAGCGAGGATTCAAGTAAGTGACAATGGGGACAACCGTTGTCGGGAGTGAGGTGCTTGCGAACACGCTGCTGATTAGTAAGTAAACGATCATGTGCAAAGAGCCATAAGAATGAACGTATGTGTTGGGGGTCGTCCCACTACCAAATGACCTTCCAAAGAGCCAGGGAGGAATGATCGTCATAGCCCATAATCATGGAATAAGTGGAATTAACAGTGAAAAGGCCATTAGCAGAAGGACCCCAGATCAACTTGTTTGGTCCAAGGAAGGCGGTAGGGGGAAACACTCTAGCAATGGCCCGAACAATAGCTGACAGAAGGTAATGTTGAAATGTAGCCCACGCCCGAGTCCCTTCACTGGACACAAAATGTTGTACCGTAAGGTTGTGCATGCTAGGCAGGAGCGGAGATGTGACCTGGGATAAGAGTGGGCCGACGCCCGGAATCCAAGGGTCAATCCAGAAATGAGTGCTGGCACCATCTTTGATCATCCATTGTAAGCCTTGCATAACGATGTGCCACGTCGCCTTGATGCTCCGCCAAACCATAAAACCCCCTTGTGCTTCCAAAGAGGTGGGGAAGTGGTTGACGTCAAAGTGATATTTCGCTTGGAGAACCCTGACCCAAAGAGTGTGTGGTTTGGCTATAAGGGTCCACCCTAATTTAGCTAAAAAGGCATTGTTAGTCTCCCAAATTTTTTGGATGCCAAGCCTCCTCAAACGTTTCGGTTTACACACTTCCTCCCAAGAGACTAGATGGATACGATGCTGTCTATTCGACGAGCCCCATAGGAATTATCGAATCAGTGTCTCCAGCTCGTCACAGAGTCTGCGAGGGAGATGGATAGTCTGCATGGTATAGCTAGGAAGAGTCGCTATGACAGATTGGGCTAGCGTAACTCGGCCAGCAAAAGACAATAGGTTGGCTGTCCGGCCAGACAATCTCTGGTGAACTTTATCCAAGATATACTGATAGGTACGTTTGCTGACTCGGTCTTGTAGAAGCGGCACCCCAAGATAACGGCCAAGATCCATCATTTGTTTGAAGCCCAAAGAGCGGCTTAAGGATCTAGAAAGTAAGGGAGGAGTATTTTTGGAGAAATAGCACCGAGATTTGTCTTGACTAACTCGTTGGTCGGAAGCAGCGCAAAAGGTGTCAAGAATATCCCGAATAACTGAAACTTGAGCGGGAGAGGCTTCAGAGAACAAGATTAGGTTGTCTGCAAAGAATAAATGGGAAAGAGGTGGTCCAGTACGGCCTAACTTCACAGGTTTCCAACGGCCCTGGGTCACTACGTGGTTGATGAAATTCCCTAGGCGTTCCAGACAGAGGACAAAAAGGTAAGGTGAGATGGGGTCACCCTGGCGAAGACCCCTAGACGACTTAAACTCCTCGCCCAGTTCACCATGCCAAGCAATTTGAAAGGAGACTGTAGTAATGCACTTCATGATGAGATTGATCAAAGACTTAGGAAGCCCGATAGCGAATAAGTTATCGTGGATAAAGTGCCATGAGAGCCTATCATACGCTTTCTCGAGGTCCACTTTTAGGGCCATGATGCCTTTCCAACCCGTTTTCCTGCGCATAGTGTGGATTACTTCTTGAGTCACGATAATGTTGTCTGTAATTAACCGCCCGGGAACAAAGCTACATTGGGTAGGAGCGACCAGATCGTCCAGGAAGGGTTTGAGCCTATTAACGATGATCTTGATGATAGCTTTGTAGAGAACAGTGCTTAAAGCAATAGGCCGGAATTGCTTAATCGACCGCGAAGACGGTGTCTTAGGTATAAGGACCACAATGGTCCGATTCAGGGCAGAATCCCAAGTCTCGT
Source organism: Erythroxylum squamatum (assembly GCA_025629845.1). Taxonomy (NCBI): domain Eukaryota; kingdom Viridiplantae; phylum Streptophyta; class Magnoliopsida; order Malpighiales; family Erythroxylaceae; genus Erythroxylum; species Erythroxylum squamatum. The sequence goes on along the minus strand of JAOTBA010000009.1, from coordinate 5,628,303 downwards.
GCCGAAAGATACGCTGCAGGAAAGCAGTCAGAGAAGGGCCAACAAGGTCCCATTGGGATTGGTAGAACAGAGCGGGGAACCCATCATACCCAGGGGCCTTATTCGGGGCTATGGAGAAGAAAGCCATCTTGATTTCCTCAGGACTGAGGGGACTAGTCAGGTCCTCCGTCCCACGGGGAGGAAGGGTACCGGCCGAGCCTGGGAACTGCCAGGCTAGGGGAGGTTGGCTTTCGGTCATGTATAAGTGCTCAAAGTAGCTTTGTGCTAAATGTCGAACTTCCTTAGGATCATCAACCAAAATACCATTATCATCATATAAGGCCTGAATCCGCGCTTAGCGGTGTTTGGCCTTAGTGATCGCATGATAAAACTTGGTATTTCTGTCTCCCTGGCTTAACCACTGGCTACGGGATTGTTGATGCCAGAATAGTTCCTCTTGGAGAAGGACCTACTCCAATTCGGATCGGAGGTACTCCTCAAGCTCCCAGAGAGGGGGTGAATCAGTGTCCTCGAGATGTCCTCGAGATGCTTCTTCCTGTGGAAAATATTACCAAACATTGAGGAGTTCCAATCTTGTAATCTGTCCGAGAACTTAATCAACGCTCCACTAAAATCCACAAGGGAAGGTTGCCAATGCTCAACTACAAAGGGCTCAAAGCTAGGATGAGTGAGCCAAGCATATTAGAATTGGAAGGCTCGACTGGCCGAAGGAGTAGGCGCGTGATTTATGAAAGAGATAAGAAGAGGACGATGGTCGGAGGAGTAGGCCTTTAGAAGCATTACCTACTCATTAGAATGTAGAACTTACACTTAAACCAAATTTGATCAAAAGTTATCACAATACGATAATAGTGATCATTATGATGATTTGATTGGAAGGACCATTACTTCCCTAACAATTCCAAGCTGTCTAGTCTATCCTTTCTCAACTTGGTCTCCAAAATGCCATTCAAACTAGCTTATTATCCAAAATGAAATCCCTTAATGCTAACTTTTGTTAGGTTTTTTTATTCTCCTCACATTCTAAGACATTATTGACATTCTAGAAACATTTTAGTTTTAGGCCCTCTAGCCTTATTCCTTTATCTTCTCCTATTATCCACCTTAAATTCCTTATTATCCATCAACTTATCTCCTCCTCATACCTTTATAAGGTATTCTTTCACCATTAACATCTAGCTACTTAGATTGTTCATTACCACTTTGCTAGTCACCTAGCCTAATCCTTCCATAAGTCTTCCCTTTTTTCTCTACTTACATTACCTTTCTTTTCTAAGCTATCATTCCCACCAATAGTCCCCTTTTAGTTTGTTGAAGCATCAGTTGATTGTTTTATCTCTGCATTTTCCTCCCCCGAGCTTGTCCCTTTTCCATTAGCACTGGTACCTTCATGGCTTTAAGAATCTTTTGCCCCTCTCCTTCTATTGTTTACTGTGCATTCTCAATATAAGCTTCTATTGGTACATAACTATATTCCAATTAGCTCATTATAATCCCTTTTTACGAATATTATACCTGTCTCCTTTTATTCAAATAAAGCCCTCCATCAATGTCTTTCCCTGACCTAATTTAGAAGTTCCTCCTTTAGTTTCAAACTACGTACATTCTTGCATATTCCACTCTTCTTCTCAAGGCTATATTTTATCTATATATACTGATTTTCCAATATAACTGGTCAGTATACATAGACCCTCATTGACCAGCACTTTAAAGGTATGTTATGCAAAATCATCCATATCGGCAGCTTATCATACTTGATTTTTTTTCAAAGTGATGCTTGTCCTCCATAGTTGTATAAAGAGAGGAGAACCTTGGACATGCTATGATCCAGCCTCCAAAATGGCTTATTTGCACCAGGAATGGTGGCCTTCTTCCTAGAAAAACAACTATCATTGCCTTCTAGACCTTTTCTTCTTTCTTTAGTATGTTAATCTTCAGGGTTACTATAACATGACCCTTTTTTGTAATTGGTGGGATAAATTCCAAAGATTTAGTATCACATCCTCCTATCACCTTCCTCCAGCTGAGACTTGGATTTACCACCTCAATGGAAGTATTAACATACCTTTCTTCTTTCAGGTTACCTTCTTTTGGCAATATTGGAGCAGTTCGCCTCCCTAAAAGAGGTCGTTCTTAAGCAGATGAGGGGGAAGGAGAGACCAACTATGGAAAAGTAAAGTTATTGATGTCCAATATCTAAGAAAGCTAACTCTTACTGGAACGACTAGAAAATATAAAGAGATTAAAGATACAAAGATGCCCTTAGATTGACCCCAACCTCTAGACCCTTCTCGGGCTCTCTACAGAGTTGAAGCAATTAAAATCTAGGGCACGGGATCACCTGTGCTGTTGAACCTATTCCAAGCCTGTGTCATTGATTTTTAACCACACATTTGCATGGGACCTATATAAATGTGTGGATGAAAATGAATGGAACAAGTTTATGGGAACAGAGGATTTATTCCCAAACTTTGAAGGGGATCTGAAGAGTTGGAGGAGAAGGAAGAAAGAGTACAAAGAAAAGAACACTCATAGGGTAAGTACAGAAAAGAAGATAAGTCAATCTAAAAAGCTGAGATAAAAGAAGAAAACAGAGTCAGGTAAAGAAATTAGCTGGTATAAGAAGCTCAAATAAAAGAATGGGAAGGTTTGGGAATTAAGAAACATAACTTTCATATGATCCATTGCCTAACATATCGAAATTGTAGAATTAATCTACTATTAGTTATAATCATCACTGTGCAAACAAAAAAACAAGACTTGTTAGCTGGTTTCTAGTCAAGCCAATAATTATCAAACTCCAATTATAGACTTACAAGTTGTTTCATATAGAGATTCTATTTCCCGACAACTATGTGTTTTAACAGTTGAATTTAGAAGTAGTTATTTTCTAAATTTATTTTGAATGTATATACAATAACTTATAATCATAATAAATTATTTAATAAATTTTAATATTTTAAAATAAATGGGTAACCAAGTTCATATATCTTCAACAACGTCAAAGAATCTTGAAGAAAATTTTTTACGTTTCAGGGATGAATTTTTGCGGAAAAGGATTAAAAAGAAATGATGTTCCCTTTAATATTTTAAAAATCGGACCAGACATCGAACCAGTTAAAAGAAAAGTTTAGGATTTAATGGTTTAATCGGTATTAAATCACTATAAAATCAGTATATAATAAATAAGAAATAAAAATTATAAGAGTAAGTAAAAATAAAATATTTCATTAAAATAAAAAAGCTAATGTCTATTATTATATGATAAACCAATAATAAACAAATTACTAATTAATAATTTTTTAGTATCCTTTTTAAACGTATTTCTTTAAAGTATAAATATCACTCTGTAAACAAAAGTTAAATTTAATGTTGCATACTAAAAAAACCGGATGAGGATTAGGTGGAACTACCTTTTTTTAATTAAAAAAAATCTATTCATTAAAGAGAGAGTTACAAATAGCCTAATTACTATATGTTCACTATTAGTAATGATATAAAATTATAAATCAATAGGAGGACAGGAATTAATATGACACATATTGACTTTGAATCATATAAATAACTCTACCGAATTCATTTTGAATAACTAGTGAACATTATGAACTAAGGGATGCTTGGTAGGGAAGTATGATTGGAGGGGTATGAATTTGATTACCCATTTTGGGGTATTACTCCATTCCCCTCA
>JAOTBA010000009.1:5557229-5571486 GCA_025629845.1 Erythroxylum squamatum | reverse complement strand
GATCCGAGGAGAGAGGACCGGAGGAGGGATGAGGAGATCCGAGGACGGCGAGACCAGCGGCGACGAGAGCGAGGACCAGAGGTGCAGATCCGAGGTGGGAGGAGGGAGGAGCAGATCCGAGATCCGACGACGGCGAGACCACAGGGACGACCGGAGAAGCAGCGGAGACGAGAGGGAGGACCGGAGGAGCAGCGGCGACGAGAGGGAGGAGAAACCGAAGAAGAGAGAAGCAAAAGGTTGGGACTTGGGTCGGGAGTGGACGGGCGTGGGGTAGATGTTTTAGGTTTTTTTTTTTTTGCAATTTGGTCCCTGGAAATTTTAATTTTTACGAAATGATCCGAAAAATTCCGGAATTATTGGTACCGGCCGGTACCAACCGGAATTTTCGTCCGAAATTTTAGTAACCGTACCGGTACCGTTTTCCAGCCGGTACGGTACGGTACTCATAATACTGCTAAAAAGACTAAAGAGGTATTTGGGTGATGAATTTAATAATAGATTATTGGCTAAGGAATAAAAAGTTAGTATTAGTTATTGATTATTATTATATAGGCAATAATTTAATATTTCAATTTTGGAAAATTCTCTATGTCCTTCATTTAGTAGAGGAATGAAAATAATTTTTTATTAGTGACTGTTTTTTAAAAATATTTTTAATAATAATTAATTAAAGACAATATAATTAATTAAAATATAATTAATTAATTACATTATAATTATTTACAATATTATAAATAATTAACTAACTATATTATAATTAATTAAAATATAATTAATTAATTAAAATATAACTATTTAAAATATTATTATTAATTAATTAATTACAATATAATTAACTAAATTATTATTAATAATTAATAAATAAATAAATACAATATATTGATTAATTAAAATAATGTAATTAATTAATTACAATATTTCATTATGATTAATAGTGGTTGGTTTGTAAAAAATATTGAAAATAAATTAATTATATTGTAATTAATTAATTACAATATTTTAATTAATTAATAATTAATTAATTACAATATAATTAATTAATTAATTAATTAATTCAAATTTAATTAATTTATATTAATTAATGTTTTTTACAAACCAATCACTATCAATGGTAATGGTAATTATTCATTTCTCTTAACCAACCATCATAATTATAATAATAATATCCATTCTCATTCTTCACTATATTCATTCTTATTCCTATTATCATTCTTTTGTGCGAACCAACCGCTCCCTAATAATGATATAACCTAGATAAAGGGACGAGACACATTACCTGTTTGGTTTAACAGCTGGAATAGATAAAGAATATAATAGTTATTCTTAGGAATAGAAAAGATAAGGAATAGAATAAAATAAGTGTTACTTTGTTTGGTTTCCTACTAAAGAATTTATATATCAGTGTTTGATTTGAAAATATAAAATTGAAATGAGAAAGGAATAAGTAACAAAAGTCCAAAATATCCTTATTATTATTATTATTATTATTATTATTATTATTATTATTATTATTATTATTATTATTATTATTATTATTATTATTATCACTGTCACGATCGTGCATTTCCTGTTGAATGAGCACGATCGTGCTCTACTTGATGATTCCCTTTTGTCACGATCGTGCAACTTCCCTAAGGCTTCCTATCTGTCATGAGCTTGTGCACGATCGTGCACGACTTAATGATCAATATTCAAGCTTCATTCAGCTACTCTTCAAAACATATTTTCAGATCAATTTACATGGCCATTTTGACACAGAAAAATAAGGGTTTAAGCAAAACATTCTCTAAATAATTGCTCCTATATGTCTTAAGTTTTTAACGACACCAAGTTCATACAATTTTGTTCAGTATTCTGCAAGTTATACACAAAATACTACCAACTGTTCTCAAACTACAACTACACCCAATACTTAATTTCAAGTCAAATTTTGAAACTTTTAAAGACATAATTCAAATTCGATTTCTTTATGAAAAATGTAGCCATATGTCTCTAATTTAATCAAAATTAAAAATCATCTCATTTAGATGTCTACAGATCAAGATATGGCTAAAATACAGATACATGTTTAATGAAAACACTCATCTACCATATTCTAGCACAATTCATCACTATTTTCATCCTAGTTCATCTCTTTTGCTTAGTCTATCATTTCTAGCTTATATCTTCATTATTTCCTCTTCATTACTACTTCCATTTCAGTTCAATTTGAATCACAAATAAATCATACTCTATGTTTGATCATAATACCGAAAACAGAACATTTACATACGTATATATTCATTACTAAATTTCTGCACCCTTTTCCTACACCATTATCAATGATCTTTCTATTTCAAACTCATGAAATGTTAATCATCATAAACACAAAAACAGGACATCAATATTCTCATTCTTCATCCACGATGCACATGTATAATGACTACTATTCTCATGATCATGTAATATCAATTAATAACCATATTTGTTTCATATTCGTACAACTCATGAAAATTAACATGTTACTTGCTAAAACTCAAGTTCTTCAAAAACACCAAGAAGCCTTAACTTCTTATGCATCCCACGTACACCACTTACTATTATTCTTATTCTTATTAATTTTATTTATTTATTATTATTATTATTATTAAATTAATAATAATAATAATAATACTAATAATAATAATAATAAATTCCTTACTATTATTAATTTTCTTCTTATTACTATTAATTTTATTATTATTCTTATTAATTTTCTTCTTCTTCACCAACTGACGGTGGTGATAAGTCATCACCTTAATAAGATGGTGTTACTAACTTTTAAATGTTAGTCATGCACGTTAGTGACTTAATTAGTCACCCTCGTGCGTGGTGGCTAGTCATGGGGTGATTTAAGAGGAAATACCAGGGAATTGCACGATCGTGCGTGACAGAGAGGAAACAATAGGGAGTTGCACGATCGTGACAGAGAAGGTACATTAGGGAGTTGCACGATCATGTAAAAGCACAATCGTGACATAGAGGAAACATCAAGGAGTTGCACGATCGTGCACAAACAAGATCGTGACAGAGAAGATGTATCAGGGAGTTGCATGACAGAGAAGGTGCATCAAGGAGTTTCTTGTTATTATCATTAAATTCCTTATTCTTATTAATTTTGTTAGTCTTATTTTTATTAATTATTTTTATTATTAATTTTCTACTTAATATTATTCTTATTATTATTAATTTTATTAATTTATTATTATTAAATTCCTTATTATTATTAATTTTCTTCATCTTATTATTAATTTTCTACTTACTGTTAAAAATTATTATTATTATTATTATTATTATTATTATGCTTATTATTAATAATTTTCTTCTTCTTCCTAATTTTAATATTATTAATATTATTGTTATTATTAAACTCCTTATTATTATTAATTTTCTTCTTATCATATGATATTCCAACATTTTGCAGTGGATAATTTTTCCTGGTCCGACTCACATTAGCATTCATTATATAGTCGCAATTGTAATATAAAATAAAAACATAGCGATATTGAAAATAAATATAACATAGGGTTTTAAATTGCTAAAAAGTTATTTAGTTGAACAAAAATTAAGTTTAAGCCCTATTTTAAATAACTACACAAAATATTTAAACTTCAACATAACCTTCAATGTGTGGCAAGAAACCTCCTCACCCACCCAAGTCTTTGAGAAGGCGGAATTTTGAAAAATACAAGCATTTGTGTAGGATATACATTTCAGTCCCTTTTATCATCTGTGAGCCCCTTTATCTCACCCAATACACTATATAATTTTTCAACTCTATGTTGAATAGACATTTCAGTCCCAATACTTTTACACAATTTATCTCCAATCTGATTCATGGTATCACTCAACATCCTGGCAGCAACAATAAGGTTATCTACACAGCTTGCTTCTCCCGTATCATTTCTCCTTTTTTTCCTCCTTTCTAAAATATTTTCAGCTTGTCTTTCAAGATTTGATGCTTGAGGTTAGGTAAAGGACTCATATATATCATGCAAACCATGCTTATTTTGATCTTCACCACCTTCATTTGACTCACCTACACCTTCTTACCTTTCCATTTCTTCAAGAATATTTGCAGTAGTTTGTGCATCATTTCTAGTTGCACGATCTTCTCCATAGATCCTAGTCAATTCATTATAGAAAAGAAAGCTTTTTTCTAGTTGCACGATCTTCTCCATAGATCCTAGTCAATTCATTATAGAAAAGAAAGCTTTTCTTTCGAAATTGAGCATCATCTTTGTGACTCTGACAAGATGACAAAAAAAATCAATAATTTATATAAATGACAAGAAAGTAGTTAAAGAAAATACTTAAAACAAGTTAAAAGGTCAATACTTACACTTATGTAAGAATCCCATACATGATCTTCAGCAGTGACCATCTTCCTTTCGGTATCTCATCCAAATCCACTAGTATCTTTCCTTATCATATCATGAATAATGCTCCACTCTTTCTTTAAGATCTTAATCCTAGACTTTATATGAGGTCTAGCTTTTAAGTTTGAATTAGAAAGCTTTGTTGCTACCATTCTTTCTAATTCATTGAGATACCCAGCTTTAAATCCAGTATCAACATTGTACGTTCTCACATTATGCAAATCAACCATTCAGGAAACTAACACAACATCCTCACCATAGTTCCACTTTCTTTCTTTTTTTAACTTTGAGAATCAATAGTTGAAGGCGAATTTATCGACATACTTATCTACCAAATTAAAGCAATATTGATAAATTAAAAAATAAACATCATAATAAAGGAAACATTCATAAAATTCTTCATACCAATTAACATTAATGATCAACAGCTTACAAAAACATTCATATAGTGTTCAATAACAGTGTACAACATAAAAAACAAAGAGTAAAACAACTTATATAAACAATAATATAAAACCTCCTAACACTCAAGCATAATAGAACACCTAAAAAATGTCAATTCTCATTTTGCCTAGATGTTCGCCATTCATTGAACATTTCGCATGTCAATTCATTTCTCCAATTTGTCCAAGCATTAATTGGGTCAATAACGGTTATACGCTCCTCCTCAACAACTAGATTGGTGTGAAAATAATCCCCTAAATTACTCTACATGGGATCAAAACTCATCTCCTGCCTAATAAAATTATGAAGCAAACAAGAAGCTATAACAATTTGATTGTGTGTCTTTATTGGATAAAATGGACTCTTAAGAATAGACCACCTAATTTTTAGTAACCAAAAACACCTCTTAATTACATTGTGTGCAGTCGCATGTTTCATATTAAAAAATTCCTTTGGAGTTCTTAGTTAGTAACCTTAACGTCATTCATTCAAATAATACCTTTGACCCCTAAAAGGTGCAAGGAAGCCCTCACAATTTGTATAACTTGCGTCAACTAGGTAATAGCAACCTATATAAAAAAAAACTACATAAGTTTTATAAAAAAAAACACTACATAAGTTATTCAATGTACAATACCTCATATAAAAAATTTCAAACAACCTTCCTATATCATATAAGAAAGCTTACCATGAGACACTTTTAGTCCATGTTTTCTAGTAATTGCATCACGAAGAACTTGACCATGAGGCACTTTTAGTCCATGTTTCCTAGTAATTGCATCACGAAGAACTTGACCATCAGCTACTGGCCCTTCCCAACTTGGAAGAACATAAACAAATTGCATGTCAGGTGTGCACACACCTAATATATTTGTTGCAATGTTGCCCTTACGAGTTCGAAATCTAGGTTTATCTTTAATTGACACATTAACCCTCATATGTGTCCAATCTAGAGCACCTAAGCAATTCTACAATTGAAATGAAATAAAAGCTAATGAGGAACCTTAATCACATTCATATTAATAGGATATAAAAGTAATAAGGTAATTATCTACCTTAAACCACATCAACTGATGGTCTGAAGAGTTTGTTGTTATGGACTCAAGTTTCCTAAACAAATGATCTTGCAAATGTATCACTGCATTTAAAACATTATGAAAACACCGATTAATTATCTCACCTGGCCTTCTAAAATTTTTCCTAATAACTCGATTTTTAACATGTTGAGCAATAATATGTGAGAAAATTGCTACTTGTTTACCAATAAGCATTTTTTTGTTGACTTTAATCCTCTTATACTTTCTAGCATTTCACATAGTTTAAAAAAAGCTTGCCTATTTATCCCAGCCATTGAAATACATGACTCATCATTGTCATGCACAATTCTCCTTGCATAATCTCGATTTGCATAAAAATTTAGAAAATAACTTCTAACCCTTGGCCTATAACTATATAAAGAAGTCTTTGATACCAACAAACTGAATAGCAAACTAATAACAATACACACTGCAACCATACAGTCAAGACAGCCATAATCATTTTTGTTCTTTCTACATTTCTACGTAAACTCAAACTGAAATGAGTCATGACTGCAAAAAATAAACTTTCTAATTTATGTACATAAATTTTTTCAAACAAGGTACGATGTAAGAGAACAACCATGAAATAATTCAAAATAGTTGAAGGCATAAAGTAGATTAAGAGAGAACAAAGAAGATAATATTTCCAAAGTTAAAAAGAGGGGATTATAAAACATAAAAACCAAAACTCAATCAAACATTTTAAATGAAACCCTAACTCAAATAACCCAGCACCAACTTAAGGAAGATAGAAAGAAAAGCAAAAGCATAATAAGCATAATGACCTTACTGGCTAAAGATAAGGAAGTACATTCATATCTTAATTTTTGTTACAAATCTTTGCGAATTTTGTATATAGGTTAAAGGGAAAGTCACGTAAAGTTGCATGAAAAGAGAAATAAAAATTAAAAAAAGAAAGAAAAGAAAAGTGGTGACAAGTGTCACCACCTCACGGTGGTTATAAGTCACCACCTTAAAGGTGGGGTGACTAACTTTTAAATGTTAGTCATGCATGGTAGTGACTTAGAAATTTTTATGACTTGTTTCAATTGCTAATAACACCATTTATTCAATATACAATTTGAAGTTCACTATATTAATGCTTGTTACTAGTCTTTAAGAGATAATCTGCTATTCTAAAGAAGTTAAGTTATGCAGTAGTAGTTTACTGGACAACAATTACTTATGCGTTCATCTAAAATCCCTTTACATATATACTGCTATATAAACTACTATATATATCTCTTTACTTATTCTTGAGACTGTACTGCTATATATGCCTTACATTTATTCTCTGTTTTCAACTTTAAGCCTTTATTCTCTGTTTTTATATCTAAAAACCAACAATAATTTATCAATGCTCCAACAAATTTGTCGAGGATCAAATTCTATTAAGACTAGTAATAATCTTCTCTTTAAAGATGATTAACAAATTTTCCTATCTTCCGCAACATGAAGAAGACATATAAATGTCCTGACGCAGGAAACTAATCTCTCCAACTACATTCACACCATATATAGCCTATTGAAAGAAATAAAAATTTTGTCAATGGATAAATTCATTCACAACCAATTTTAACTACCAGTGATTTCCTCTTCTAGTTCTTGCTCTAATGGAAATCTATCTGGGAACAAACTCTTCTAGTTAGTGCCATAACCTAGATAACGCAGACACCTACTACATTCTATGTTAATGCCACACAGATAACACATCTTCAACATAATTCATACCACCAGAAACCCTTTAATCATATTAATTAGCAATTAACACATCCTAAGCAATTTAGATGATTTTTCACTCCAACTTCAAACAAGTTGATGCAAACATATTTAAACAAGTTGACTTAACTGCTTGACTACCACAAAGGGGAATAAGCAGGCTGTTACAATCCTTCATCAAACAGAAAGACTCTCACAAACACAGGAAAGAGATAAAAAGCACATAAATTCGTCTCTTCCAATCTTGGTCAAGTTGATTGGAAGAGACGAGAAGGCTAAATAAGCATCACAAAAGTTATTTGGCTGACGAAGTAAGCCAAACAACCACATTGATAAAAAAAAAGAGACGAAGTTAGGTTCACAATAAACATATCTAATTCGTGCAACTAACAGAGAAATGTTGAAAAAAAGACTAGATTGTGAAGACAGAAAGAGACGAGAGCTTGAATACGAGAGCGAGGAGGACAAGAGCGAGGGAGGCGAGAGTGTGAAGCGTGAAGACGAGAGCGAGGAGACAAGGATATTTCGGTCTTCAATGTGGTAATCTTTATTTTGACATAACCAGAATAGGTAAAGACAAGGTTACGTTGTCTTTAGCTATTCCCCAAGTTCAGGGAAACACAGGTGATGGGATTTAATGCTACTGATCTGTTATTCTTTAATAACCAAGACTGATAAAGCTTTGTTAACTTTGCATATGTAAATCAATTGCAGAAAAGTAAAGACACCAGAATTTTACTTGGTTCGATAGTCAAGGACTATCTACATCCAAGGTTCCCACTTGACAGTGGTGTAGGAATTCACTAATGCAGATGAAAATGGAGAAGAACAAGATACAAAGATTGAGTGTTCTCTTGAACACCTGCTGCAAGTCTCACTCAAACTTACCAGTACCCAATACAGGTGGTACTCTAGCACTCTTTGATCTTTTCCCTCACACTAATTTTTCACTCTCAGAAATTGAATACAATGAAGATAGGAAATTGAAGTTGCTCTGTGTGTTATGCTCTCTCTCCTGTCTAAAGCTCCTTTCCTTGTTTTTATACAGCTGCTGAACATTGTAGAGGAAGGCCTTCGGCTGATTGGCTCTTGATTAAGTATCCCTCATGTGCCTTCCATGTGACCTTTAATGAGCCTTTAGTATGCATGAACTAGATGTCTCCCTCGGATGCGGCTTTTGAATGAGTCAAACAATTGACATGTGCTCTTCACGTGGATCCTCTTAAGTGACTTGCTTTTGTCCTTTAGCTGTGTGTAATTTCTGATGGAAAAACGACAGTGTATGGGCCACTCAACTTATGTCACGTGGGTGAAGCTTTTTGTATTAGTCACCTTTTTTGTGTTTGAGACTAAAACACCGAGAGTCTCCTTCTTCGACATTCTGTTCTTCAACTCATGCTTCATTTCTGCTCTTCATTTTGTCATGTATTCTTGTCGCGTCTGTGTTGAGATGTTGGAGTATTCGTGAGTTTGTCACAACAGGAATAGGTAATTTTAAGAAATACGTTAGGAATATAATAGTTATTTCATTGAGCCAAACATGCTTCTGGAAGTGGATGGATGAGATTTGTTAGCTCACAATTAGAATTGGATCAGCACAGCATCTCTTCTCGGTAGGGTATCAAATAAATCTGAAATCACACTGCAAGCGCGATTTCAATCTCAATTTAGGGAATAGGCAGGATCCAGCTATCTTCTTACCGGAAATCAAAGTTTCATTTTTATTGAAAAGTAGAAATCAGAAGCTGCAGAGATTAAATAAGAGCACAAGTCGCGCTACAAAATTTTAAACAATGGCTTTCAATTGCGCTACCAACTCTGCAGCGTATTTATTCTCCATCTCTCCATTCAACAGAAATTCCTTCCACTTCTTGTGATTTTCCCTAATGGTCTTGCCAGGCTCCTTTTCAACATCTACCATCACACTTTTAATAGCCTCAGAAATGTCATCCTTCCCAAAGTACCCATCTTCCTCTCTTCTGTTGATTTCAAACCCAGCTTTCATGTCTTCGGCTACAAGCTTTAAGGAACTGATCTCCTTTTTGTGGCAGCAGAGCCAATTGACAATCATTAACCAAGGCTTCAATCACTGAGCTGAACCCTGAATGACACAGATAGCACCCAACACTATCATGCGCTAGGATAAGCGCTTGCTGTACCCACCCTGTGTGCACAATCCCTCTGCCCTCAACCCTCTCCATGAAACCTTCCGGTAAAGTTCTGGTTAGCTCGCTTTGGCTATCAAGCTCAGCGGGAAAGTTCAATACTAGAAAAAATGGTAAACCAGTGAGTTCTAACCCTATAGCAAGCTCTTTAATTTGATCCTCATCCAAGAAAGTCTCGCTGCCAAAATTGCAAAACACGACAGACTTGGCAGGAAATTGCCCCAACCAATTAGCCCACTTATCTTCCAGAACGCCTTTTGGTGGGTCAGGGACCAAAGGACCGGCCAGAAGGAAGGGTTTTTGAAACTGGGTAGCACAGTAATCAATGTAAGGTCCTTCCATTTCCCTACATGCTTTGACGACAACAGCTGTACAATTGGAGAGGCCTTCACGAGCTCTAACGTACGCAGGAGGGCCACCGTCGAAGCTTTTGAATAGGTACATAAGATTTTCAGCCTGGAACCTTTTAATGGAAGTAATTGACGAGTTTGAAGGAAATCCTTTCGGTGGTTTCATCATATCTTCAACATCAGGAATCTTGGCTCCAATAGTTCGAACAGGCGCGATGCAAAACGCCTGGGAAATAACAGAGTAAACTGAAAAGTGTAGAGCCTTTATACCCAGTTCGCAGGCCAGTTTTGGAATCCAAGGTTGAGCAAAATCAAAGATTACGAAATGGGGCTTGAGTTGGGAGAGAATAGACTTGACTTGAGGCTGCATGAGATCGAGGGCTTTCTTGAGGACTTCAGCCATGTCAGGTGTCATCTCGGCGGTGCTGTCAAGGCCTGGACGAAGGCCCTCAACCTGTGGTATTGGAAGAGGTATGATCTCAGCTTTTGGTGCGAGACGAAGAGCGGATTTGATACGTGCAACGTTGCCTGGGGCTGAGAAAAAAGAGATTCCAACTCCTTGGTGAGAAAGCTTGTTGGCCAGTTGCACGAAAGGGCTTATATGACCAAACGCAAACCATGGAAACATCACTACGTGAAGCTCAAGTTCTGATTGCTGAGCCATTTTGTCGTACGTTGATAAAACTGTTCGTATGTTTCTCTGCTTGGTTCTGTTTTGGGCGATTAATGTGGTTATATAAACACTTAAATGGCAAGTAAAGAAGGCAGGAGTAGTGGTGGAAGCACAGTAGCGGTGCTTTTTTGTGGGGGTTGGTGGGAAAACAAGAGCTCATTGGTTCCTCCCCATTGTGGGACCATGATTAAGCTCCCTACAGAAGTAATTATTTTAACTCAATCCAGTCGTATAAAAGTGAATTGTTTGGTAGCTGTGCAGTCAACGCAGCTTTTACTTTTTAACGTGTCATAAACAAGAAATAATCCTTTTAGAAAGAAAAGACAGAGAGACTAATGTCTTAAAAAATGAGTCAGCTGTCTCATCCTGTGAGGTGCCTACAAATTAGTAAGGGGATTAGTCACTAGATCTGTTGATAAATACTCTGGTCTAAGACCAAAAAAAAAAAAGTGGGTAGGAACGTTTTATGATAGCAAGTAATGTATTAAATTAGTATCTTTCCGAAGAGAGTAATGTATTAAAAGTGGGTAGGAACAAAGATCCTTGCAGGCTTGGACGTGTCAAGGGCTCAGTGGTTGAGGTGACATACGCCACTGCCTCAGTGGTAGGGTGTCCCACCAATTGGTGACATACGCCATTTATAATTTAAACTATATTTAATTAGTTTGATTGATTTTAAAAGCTGTAATGAATCATTATTTAAATACTTTTCGATTAATTTTAAATATCAAATATTATTTCTAAATAAGAAAATTAGCCATGTCAATTCATTCTTCGTCTTCATGCATTTTGTTGTCTCTCCTTACTCTAATCCTTCTTCTTCTTATTCCATGAAGACAAGTGAGTGTGAATCTCAGGACGACGACTCAAAGATTGTGCTTTCGACTCACTTTAGCTCTTTCGCTTTTGAATTGTACTTAAAATCAAATATGAACTAAAGTGAATGTCTTAAGCATTTCATAATATTAATCACTAAGTGTATAGAATAAATGTATAATCAATTAAGCACATATCACATCTTATGGTGAAATAGTATCTTGTAAATCCAGCTCAAGGAATTGTTTGGAAAAATGTGTTTTAGAAGTTTTTCTCATAAGCTCACTAAAATAGTCATAAGCTCCTTACATGCGCTGAGATTGAGATTCCAAAACCCTGTTGTCGTACTTGATAGAAATGATTATGTTTCTAACTTTCCTTGAGACAATTGCCTTATGGAAAATTGAAGTGTTCCTATCTCCATGTTTCATCCATTATACTCTCGCCCTTTGTTTATAAAGAGAGTAATCAAAAGCACTAGCTTAAGAGTACTTGTGCAATGCATCCCTTTCCTTTGCAACATATGTCTAATTCTTGGGGTTTGAGTATTGGAGCTGTTGTATGGATTCCAATTCTCTTCTTGCTATATTGACAAGATGATGTGTGTTGCTAATATTCTCTCTGTATAGTAGTTTCATCTCTTACTTAATTGGTTGCATTTTCTTGGAGAAAATAAAATTTTTAGAACCTCAGATATTAGATCTTAATGCATTCCATATGCCCTCTTTGAAACTAGCTAATTGTATAAGAAAATCATTGAACCTAAATGGGTGAATCCCTCTTTTAGCAATTAAAGAGGTGATAATGGGGGTATGATCTGATGATAAATTGGTAACAAACTTCGAGAAGCAGTTGAGAAACATATTTAGCCATCTTAGATTTGGAACATTTCTGTCTAGTTTCTTCCTTATCAGGTTAGGACTGGTTTGCTTGTTGTTCTAAGTGTAAAAGCAGCCTCCCATTAGAATGTCATTGCATTGAGCTTCTCCTAAACAATTTCCATGTTCCATACATGGATTATAGACAACCCTTGGACCATTAGCTTCCTTAACCTTTAATATGGAATTGAAGTCCCCTGAAATCATCCATAGGGTTGTATGGGTGCTTGCAATTTCCTTAATATGATTCAATAGGAAAATTCTTTGATAAGCACTGTTATATGCATAGATAAAGGAGATGCGTACTCTTTAGTTGAGTTGTCACTAGGGATACCTCTAAATGCACTATTTAATTTGTTATGCATCAAGAGATAATAGATAAGGAAGTGAAATCATAGAGGACAAAAATGCTACCATTTGGATGACTAGATAGGTAAGAAATGCATTGCCATTTAGGTGGAAAATAATACAACAACTTATAATCATCCTTCCTAATTCTTGTTTCCACAATACCAGCAAAGCTAACTTTATTATAAGGGATTATGTCTTAAATCACTAGCTATTTGTTAGCGGTATTTGCTCCCCTTATGTTCCAAGTGAGAAGTATCGTGAAGATATCTCACTTAGGGAGCGTTTTTTCTTTTGATTTGTTCTCATGTGACTGTTTGAAATTCTGGTACCTTTTGTGATTGTTTCAAATGTTGGTTGATATGTGCCTAATTGATTGTATATTTATTCCACAACACTTAGTGATTAATACTATGAAATGTTTAAGAAACTCATTTTGATCCCTATTTGGTGTTAGGTACAATTTGGAAGTTCAAAAGCTAAAGTGAGTTAAAAGCATATTCTTTGAGCCATACTCTTAATGTTCAAACTCAATTGTCTTTGTGGAATAAGAAGGAGATGGATTAGGGTAAGGAAATTTGGGAGATACATGGCCATGTATGTAAGTACACGAATTGGGCACAATAAATAAATGGCTGGATATGCTGTTGGTATCTAACTGCCCCTAGAACCCTAACTTTTAATATAAAATGACATTTGAGTGGCTAAACATAACATGGATCATTTTTGGAAGCAAAAGAGAGGCAAAGCACACATTCTTTGGAGACCCATGGAGGGATAAACTTCCTCAATCAAGTTCGGAGGTGAAATTGAAGTCAAACATCACATTTGAGCACTTCTTATTGTGTAAAGTTGAATCATTCTCTCTTTAGGGATTATTTATGTTATCCAATATTTATTGATTTGGATATTTGTATAAAGATGATCTGAATGCATTCATTAGGTTGTTTTAATGAAAGCCCTTTGCTAAAATCTTGAATGCAATACGTAATCATTGTGTTTATGAGATGATAAATAATTATATTTTATATAGAAAGCTAAAATAATTGAATACAGTTAAATTTAAAATAATTTCATATTTTGCAAATATAAATTATTGCATAATAAATCTTAATTTATTATCAATAAAATATTAAGTAAATTATTTATTTGTATATTTATATGTAAAAATAAAAGGATAACATAACCTTGGTTAAATGACCGGAGATTATGTAATTGATGCCTTGATTAATCTGTTGGACCCCGATCCTTAAGTGACAATCTAGAGATATGAAATGAGTGTTCTGTATATGTATTGTGTTATAGATGAAATTGTGACTTAAGGAAATTGATGAGAAAAGATTTTATTAGTTTTGGTGACTTTGATATTTCAGTCGATTTGTTTGGGT
>JAOTBA010000009.1:5525994-5537151 GCA_025629845.1 Erythroxylum squamatum | reverse complement strand
GAAACTAGAGTTTAAAATTTGAAAGAAAAGAATCTAGAGTTTGAAAGAGAAGAAATTAGAGTTTTGAGTTTTGAAAGGAACTAGAGATTTGAAAGAAATGAGACTTTTGAAAGAAACGAGACTTTTGAAAGAAATTATATTTTAGAAAGAATCAAGAATTTAAGAACCAGATTTATGTTTTCTTTGAGCAATTCGTTTGAGATTATTATTGATATTCATGTCGTTGCCGCAATTGAGATTTACTACCTATTTACTCTTAGAGGCATTATACATAAGCAAGGTAGCATGTTTATAACTCACTGAGTCGCGTTGTAGACTCACACCTCACTATCACCATTTCAGGAGAGTAGCAGATTCTACGAGAGAACAACCCAAGCCTTTTGAGACTCGCTTGGACAATCAGAGAAGTAATGTTTTTGGCATGATGTAAAATTTTCAGATACTTCTAGACGCTCCATGGTTTGTCATAATCATATGTACATATAACCTGTATGGATTTGTGATGTAATTGAGAATGATGTTGGGTGATGATAAGTAGATGTTGTATGTGAGAATTGTAGATTCAGATCCTTGCTTCTTACAACCAATTAAGCAGGTAAAGATTAATCAGACAAACGGATAGGTCATGTCGGTTTTCCAGTAAAATATAGAAAAGTTGGGCTTACTACGGGTTTTGGTGGCATTAAGCCTACCCATTCGCTAGTGCCAACACGGCCCAAAAGGTGGGTCGTGTCAATTTCTTTCTGCCCTATCTCTACTGAGGTATTTTCTATAGTAGTGCTATGAATAGCGCATAGCAAAGCAACACCCAGTACATTGGCAACTCCCATAATATGAAATGGGTTTAATGTCCAATTATGATACCCTTAGAAAAAGAGGATGAATCGAAATATAGCTACTATGCTAAAAGTAGGCACAAATGAATTTTAGAACTTTAATAAAGAGTTTCTTCCGCTTATAAATTTACAAAAAACTCGTTACAATCAGATCTAATAATATTTTTTGGTACATAAAAGGGGGGATTCGAGGGTTATGCAAAAATTCATATTTTCCATACGATCCATAAGTAAGAAAAGAAAATGAAATTTGTTTTTATTTATTCTTTACTATTATTTCTATTTATCTTATCCCATTTAATTTTGCAGAAGAATGAATTATCTTATTGATAGAGATTTGCTAATTATTAATCAAGAATATCAGTAAAAAAAAAGATTTGCATGATTCTTTCTATAGTTTACTCTTATATCATCCCCACAACCCATTCATTGGATTTTTGCTTCGATTCCGAGAAACAATAAATAAGTACTTATTTGTTCAAAATAAAAGAATTTCACTAATTTAACTAGCCATTAATTTGAATTTCATGGAGATGAAATAACTCATTCAGAACGCCTTTTAAAAAATTATATGGTGCAATTGGATCAAATAAGCCCTTATGGAATAAAAATTCGGCTGCTTGTGAACCTTCAGGTACTATCTTATTCAATGTTTGTTCAATTACTCTTTTACTTGCAAATGCAATGTAGGCTTTGGGTTTAGCAATAATGATATCCCTTAACATACCAAAATTAGCTGTTACCCCACCCGTCATAGGAGATGTAAGGATTGATACGTAAAATAACTTTTTATTCGATTTATAATGATATAAAGCGGAAGATATTTTAGCCATTTGCATCAAGCTCTCCTTAACCTTCTTCACTTGCTAGGAATTAGTCACTTCAACTGTCTTCAATGGTTATGCAGAGATCCAAAGGACGAACGAGATGGATGCTTGTTGTCCCAACGACTCTTCTTAGTCTTGATCACAATAAGGAAAAGGGTGAATTCATAACAAAGTTTTCGTGTGTTATTGATTCCTAGGCATAGTGCTCCTTCCTCTATACTACCTATTGGTAGGATTAGAGTAAGATTAACTTGCAATATATAGCCCATACCCTAAACATAGGCATAACACCTTTCACTCAATGCATTAATCAGGGATACATGACAGAAGGAATTGTTTTTATTTTCAAACTTCACCTTCATCGGGTGTAAAGTTATTTCTTTTATCACTTAGGATTCATGCGAGATGAAGTCTTATACACAATTTTGAATGGGAGAAAGAAGTGAGGAATCCTCTTTTTGACTCTAACTCTCCCACTCCAGTTATTACTTTCCTTTCTGTTACTTCGAAAGTAGCGACTTCAACTTTAGGCATTAGAATTTTCAATATTTCCTTTTATTCTCATTAAATGAATGACATATTCTTTTGGAAATCCTAGCTATTCTAAGCATAATAGTGGGGAATCTCATTAATATTACTTAAACAAGCATAAAACGTATGCTTGCATATTCGTCCATAGGTTAAATCAGATATGTAATTATTGGAATTTTAAAATAATAATAATATATTAAAATTTTAAAATAATAATAATTTATTTAAATATTAAAAATAAAATTATGATATAAACATTAAAAATAAAATTATGTAAAATTAGTTTAAAATTTTCTTAATTCATCCAACTTGAAATTCGAAATTTGTACATTAAAACTGGTTCAGCCGGATTCTATTGAGGCTGGATGTTGCAGCTTGGATCCATGATTCTGTGTGACTTTGGCTGCTGAATACCTGCAAAACAAATAAGGCACGCCGGGGGTTGACTCCCGGAAGGCCCCTCCGACGCTCAAGTTAGTCTTTTTGAGGAGATTTTGTTCGCTGAGAATAAAGAAGACTAGGGTTGTAATCTCGTACCTGTATCATAGCGAAATAGTACCTTATATATGGGATAATTGCTAGGTTTAGGTCTTTATGTAGGTCTTGGTGTTTGCATAGGAGATGATCACCTACGACTGGGCCGTCGATGTCTGAGTCTGGACTTGAGCCTTGTATGGCCAACCCAGCCAATATGGATAGTGTTAGAGGATGAATGATTATACGACTAGTGGTTGAGATAAACTAATTTGAAAAATAGTTTGAGGGAAAAGAAAAGAAAAAGATTAAATTTTAAAATAAAGTAAGAATTATAATTCATGTTTTATTATATTTTATGAAAATAATTTTTACTTTTAGGATATCAAATAAAAAATTCGTTCTTATTCTAATGCACACTCGCCTCTATTTTTCATCATCATTTTCTTTTTTAATTTTTAGACGGAGCAATCTATAAATTAGCTTTTTCTTAAGTAACTATCTAAATAAAAGTCTTTATTTTTTATTTTATTGTCTTCTTTCTTTTTAATTTTTGCAAAAGAAGAGTGTAAATTGATAAACATAGTATGCTATAAAATGGCGTTTCATAAAATTGTCAGTGTTATTGGTCACTTAATTAAAGTACAATTGTTTTTACGGGGCCAGTACCATTCTTAATTAAAACTCACTGTAGTTTAAGGTAAAAATGTCTCAAAGTGCTCACGAACGATCAACCTGTGCGTGCCTCTACTGGCTAATATCCTCTTTTCCAAATATCTGGACTCTTCCTTTTTGACACGTTTCTCTTACCTCGTTTCTCTCCTCTTATAAATACCCTTTGCCAGTATTCTTTACAATTTCGCTTCCCTTTTAGTTTTAGGGATTCTTTTTTCTTTTTCTTTTTTTTTTATAATTTCAGGACTGGAGAACACACAATCTCAATAACATAAAGAGAGAGAGAGAGAGAGAGAGAGACCCCTCACAACAAAAAGGCAAGACATTCAACAAAACCCACATTACGATAACAAGCGGATTTTTCATTTTTGAGATTTGATGATAGAAGAAGATCTGAAAACACACAAAGAAACCCATTTTAATACATTTCAAAGATTAGCAGACAGGTAGGAGGGAGATCTAGCGATTAAGAAGTTTGAAAACTTTTCCCATTTTTTCTTCAAATGTTTATTCCTTGTGATTTTGCTCGCATTGCCTACTTTGTACCTAAACTAAAAGAATATAAATTTCTGTCAGCCCATAATTCCCCTTCTTTGTTTCTATGAAACATCGTCTGTTTTTGCCATTAAAGCTCTTTGCTTTTGTTCATAAAGCACTTCCTTTTCTCTCTATACTAGCTTTTTTACTGATGAATTTCTCTACTGATGGCTTGAAATGTTGGAATTTGGGGTTTTTGTTAAGTGGGTTGTGTGCTTAACCTAGGTTTTGTTGCTTTGTTCTATTCTAGGGTTTCATCAGATCTTCAGTGGAACCAACCCTAATTGTGGTTTTTGATGGATTAGGGTTATGATCAGAAAGATATAGATATCCTTTACGGGAAACTGGGGATTGGATGGTATACTTTGTTTTCCGTTACTATTTGTATCTGTCAGAAGTTTTGTTGTTGGGATCAGCAGCTGTGATTCTAAAGTCTGCGCCTTGAATCTGCAACAAGAGATTGTTGTGAATTTTCCTTGGAACAAATCCTGAGACCCTTGGAATTTTCGAATAAAAACAAGTTTATGGGTCTGTGCAGTTTTCGGATTTTGAGTTTTTGATTCCTGTGTTTAACAGAAGCTTCTGATATTGGTTTAAATGATGGGCAGGTTATGATTTCCCTAGTGTCCTAGTAGCCAACAAGCAAGATCAAACTGCTCTGGAGCCTCACAAGATATTTTCCATGGAATTTGCTTGATTGGATTACTATTTATCTGGACATTTTAGAAGTTAGTTCATTTTCTGGTACAGTAAGATCGAGCATTAAGGGTTTCCACGTCGTCCTGTTCTGATTCAAGTTCTAGCTGGGATTCTGCAAGTGCTGAATCTCATCTCTGATAAGGAGATTTTGGTTAGGGAGGTGATATTGGAAAATCATGGAGTAATTTCCAAGCTGGAAATGACTGCGGGGACATGGTGCATGGACAGGAGGATAGCTGTTGCTCTGTTCCTCTACTGGAACATCAGTGCAGGAAACTAAGAGAAGCTTTTTGCTTTGTGGACCTATCCCACTTTTCTGTTTCTAAAATCACGTGCAATGTCTCGCTGCTTTCCATTTCCGCCTCCAGGATATGAAAAGAAGGCTACGATTGATGATATTGACTTGTTAGCAAAGGTTGAAATATCTTCCTTTAGTAAATTGCTATTGCTAGCTTGACTTGCGCAGAACTTTGCTTTGACCTAATGTTGAACTTTGCACTATAATTTCTCTGACTGTTCTAAATTTCTTTATCAATTTAACACGTGAGCTGCTCATCATTTAAGGCATTCAGATGTGAGAAAATAGAAGATCCTTTTGGTTTATACGTAATTAATTTTCGGGGTGGAATTATACAGAACTGGAAAGATATCAGTGTTAGGGCATTCATCGTGAACAAAGAAATACCATTTCAGATTATGTTGAGGATGGCTTGTTAACTAGACTGACGACTTTATGCTTGTAATGTATTTACCAAAGTTTCTAGTTATGTATGAAAGCCATCAAAACTCTACTATGCTATGTGACACAAGAATGAGATGGATGAAATCAAAAGAGGAAAAAAATGTACGGTTCAAATTATCATTTAGAGTTATTTTGGAATATGATGTGGCATATAATTTGGCACCATAACTGCTTGCTTTTTGCAGACTATATATGTGCAACATTTCTTATATTACTAGTTACTAACATTCTCCTTACTGATGAATAAAACTTAGGGCAGCAACCTTTCCTATACAGAGTGCAAGGAGTAGCTTGACACATCTCTGAAACAGATTTTACATAGAACTTGTAACTATTTGGCTTGCCAGTGGAGAAAGAGAAGTGCATTTTATCATGCATTATTACCATGTTCGGGAGCTTAGTTTTATTTCTCCTTTGAAGTTTGAACAGGATATACACACTTGATTTTTGCATTGGATCTCTTCAAATTTGCAGGACCTGACGTTCACTTGAAATTTCATAGAGATTTATGTACTTGACATGTCTGGGGGTATTGGGGGTTGCGTTAATCTAATTTAGGTTTCATAAGGTTCATGGATACTTGCCACTTTTTCTTTTAATTAAAATTGCTCTACTCTACCTATATATGCTTGTCACAAGTTGTATCGTTGCTGTATATTCAGTGTAGTTGGGAAAAGCAGAAGCTAAGTACTGTAAACTTGAATACTTAAAACATTAGTAGTTATTCGGATGATTGTCATCATGGTAGACTTCTTCCTTTAATTTCCAGATCTCAAGGAAGTGAAGAGGACATGAATATTTTCTCACACCTAAAGTATTTGCCACTTTGCATACCATGTGAATTTAACTTTGCTGATTACAGATCTCATTAGTGCTAGGCGGCTGTTAGGAATTTGAAAGTGCTATTGATAATCCAAATTAAGAGCCCGTTTTATCTATTATGTGAAATATCTCTAAATGTAGTTATAAATCATTGTTATATAAGGACATATATGTCTTGAATAAGCTGCACCAGTGCTTGAATGAAGTTATTCTGTTTAGCTTTTCTGCCTCAGTAGTACCAGCAGTGTGGTAATTCATAGTTAGATTTGAGTTTCTGCTTGCTCTTTGAAAACTCTGCTTGGTAAACTAAGAAATGTCTTTAGTTGAGGAATTGTACAAAGTAATTCGCTTAAGATAACTTTTCTAGATTGTTAGCAGATAGGATTTCCAGGGATATAGATGGTAAAGACATTAGTTTATCAATAAATAATAATCCTGCGAGAAAATATACTTTGATTTTGGTTTTGTAAACTTTTCTAGATTGTTAGTAGATATGATTTCCAGGGATTTAGATAGTAAAGACATTAGTTTATCAATAAATAATAATCCTTCGAGAAAATATAATCTGATTTTGGTTTTTTTGTGAACTAAATATTATAATTTCAATCAAAAAGTCTGTTTCTCTGTGTAACATCAGCACAAAATTTCATCCCTCTAATTGATATGAGGTTGATTTGGTGTAGTTCATTTTAGTTGTCTGGTTGATTTGGTGTAGTTCATTTTAGTTGTCTGGATGCATACACTTTATCTTGCATTTGAAGTCTATTAGAAAAACCCAACATTATAGTTGAAGATATCTGAAATGGAGAGGTTACGATAATCACGCCATTTGTTGCTTATATGATATAAGTAGGAAATGTATTAATAAGAGTAGCTCTTTGGATGCAGTGACTGATATGAATAACATGTTATATGTACTTTTTACGTTCAAATCTGTCCATTGAGCAAACCTACATTTTCTTGGATGAAAAATTGAGTTCATTATGATTCTGGTCATTCCCTGTGTATTAGCTGTACCTAACGAAAAACTTCAAGATACTAGAGCATCCATTGATGCCTTCCTGATTGTGGACTTAATTTCTCTAATATTGTATTTCTGCATTTGTTCTCATGGTCTTCAAGACCTTTTAGTAAAGAAATTTTTCTAATAGTTTTATTTTGATTTTATGCCATTCCCCGAGTATTAAGCAGACTATGCACAATAGTTCAAGATTCACATGGTTTAAGTGAAGGCTTGATTGATTCTTTTATGTTCTGACTCTGGCACCTTTTTGCTAATTAGCTTTAGCTTAATATGATATTTCGTGTAATGAGAAGATAATAGATGAGAGATGTCCTCTGTTGCTTATGAGACCTATACTTTAGATCACCCTGTTCTGCAATACTTTGTATTGAATTTGTTTGCTTTTCTATGATACAAGATGGGTCCACATATGTCATATAAATTAAATGTCCTATCGGACACTATGGTAGTTCATTTAATGCTTCGTTTTTAATTTATAAAATTTCCCCTTTATATTCTAATCACTCTTATGGATTTCGTTGTATCCATTTATTAGCTCTCTTGTCTTGTGAAAGAAGGTTTAAAGTGTGTGAACTTAGCTTAATTTTCTTGACTCGATGTCTAATCATGCGAGCTATATAAAGTGGTGAAATACTCAACAGATTAAACTGCTGTGTGAAAAGCAATGGGGTTTCTGGCTTGTCTTCTCACAGTTATTAAACAGATTTTCCTCATTGCTTCAGTTAATATGTGGATTCCAACAATTATTTTAATTCTTTTTCCTTTTAAAACACTATGAAGACACCGCGTAATTTTTTTGAACTTGTTTTCTTTGAGATCTAGGTTTTTTCACTATTGCATACACTAGTATATATTTGAACTTGGGAGTTAGAGCAAATATTGTTGACTTGTGGCTAAGAAATCTATTTTAGCTTGCATATTATTTTTAGTTTGGGCATATTTTTGGCATGTACACATGCTGCCGGCCCAATTGCTACCATCCAATTCCTAGTCTCTGCATAATTCTGTTTGTTCTGTCTAATTAGAATATAATTTACAGGAGAAGCTCAAGGAGAAAAAACACAAAAAGGATAGGAAAGAGAAGGAGAAAAAAGAGGCTAAAGAGAAAAAGGAAAAAGATAGAAGCAAAGAAAAACATAAGGAAAAGAAAGACCGAAAACAGAAGCACAAAGACAAGGACAGGGATAAAGAGAAGAAGCATGTTTCTGATGAGAAAAGATTTGAAGGACAGCCAGAGATTCACAATGGAAGGAAGTTCAGTTTTAATAGCCTGCCTGAGAAAGAGATCAATGATTCGAAGTGTGTACAGGAGTTGGCCAAAAGAATTAGGGAGGAAGATGGAGCGTCAGGTAGTCAAATGGTTCAGAAGATCGCTGCACCAGAGCAACAGAGTCCTGAGGTGCAAGGAAAGGCAGTGGATAACCTTCCTTACTATCAAAAGGATAAGAATGAAGATTGTAAGAAGGTCAATGGAAAAAGAAACCTCATTGATGCAAGGGGTATGGAAAAAAGATTTGGTCCAAGTTTTCCAGGTGCAGGTCCAGAAAGAATTGAAGGAATTACTAAATTGGTGGAGAAGAATGACACTGAGAAGGCTATTGACGGGAAGGAGAAAAGCAAACACAAAGAACATAATAATAAAGGTGACAAATACAAACTCAGAGATCATGAGAGAGATCAGAAATCAAAGAATAAAGAACGAGAAAAGGAGAAGAAAAAGGAGAAAAAGGAGGTGGTGAATGAATCAACAAAAGATCAGCCTAAATTAAAAATTCAGAGCCCTCAGTTGAAAGAAAGTAGTAAGGACTCACTGGACTTTCGGATTCCTCAATTCTCAGATGCTGCTAGGTTGGACAGCATGAATTCTCATGTGGAGGGAAATTTTGGGAAGCGAAAAGAGGTTGAGATCAACGGATTTGTACCTGGTGAGTTCTTTCCTGTTTTCTACCATGGTCACCGTGCAGCACGTCTACTTCTGTGTGTTGATTGGAACTTATGGTAGATGTGTGCCACTAATTGTGGTAATAGATGTATGTTGTAGTTAGATGGTGCAGTTTTAAGTACCTTATTTGGTGCATGAGTAACGGTTTGTCATTCCACTTCTGAACATTTTTAACTGGATCTTGATGTAGAGTTGTTATTGCAAGCAATAGCAACCTTGTTTTCTTTTTAACTGGGGCCACTGCATTGAGAATGAATCAATTAATGTCTTGCTCCATTCTAATTTTCCCTGCTTTAAAATTGTTTGACAGGCAATGGGAACCGTCCTAATAAATTGGCAAGGCATATCTTGTTTTCCAACCTGGTCAATGAAAATGGAAGAAAGTTGGAACCGTGCCAAATTGCTATTCAGTGTGCATCTGAGAAGCAGGTGCTTGTTGACAATCATGGAGTTCATGTTAAGGAGCACATAATTAATGGTTCCATAGCATCTCTGCAACCCATTGTCTGCAAACCAAGGCAATGTTCTGCTACTATACCAGCTAAGGAGAACGGTGAAGCGTATAAAAAACCACCACATCCTGATTTAAATTATTTGAAGCAAATACTTTCTGTACCTACAATGGATGAATGGCCTGATTGCTGTGACCAGGAATGGCTCTTTAGCGGCAATGTGAAGTCAAAGAAGATAGAGGATAGTTCTTCTGTAACTAAAACATCCCAAATCTGGGCGGAACCTCAACACATAGAGTCTGCAGACATTGTTGCTCTTCCATATGTGATTCCATACTGATATAGGTCTAAGTGGATGCATTTTCCATTTCCAAAATACCTTCATTTGAGTATTATTTCAGGGATCTTCTAGGAGGTGTGCTGGCAACTGGATCTTGACATTATAAGTCTTGTTTCTGCTTCTGTTCTGGGGATGCTACTGGTGTAAATTGGCATTCGAGGTCTCTTTTGCTTGGGGTGTGTTGCCCAAATCATTTTTGTGAAGGTACAGGAGTAGTTCCGATTTCTTTTAGTGGTACCTGATTCTGAGTCCTTGTGCTGGAAGCGATTTATTCTGGCAATAGATTGATGCATAATGCTTATCATCTTTGATACATATTTGAGGACTGTTAATAGATTAGTAGGGGTTTTTATTGTATAAGTATTGCAAAGGCTCACAGGCTTTTGGAAAAACACTTACCTAGAAGAGAGATCAATCTTAAATTGATAGTGTTGAGATGCTTAGAGATTATAGGATATGTTCATGTGCTGCAGTGGCACAAGCAATTTTGATTTGTACAATAACTTAAATATGTACATTAGAAGGCAAAATGATATGACTCAAGCTCATTTCTTCTTAATCTGTATCCATCTCTTGCTTCGTTTCTTTTTCTGTTTACACAGATGATATTTAAATGTTTCCAGTTGGCCTATCTGTACAAAAGAGATGGACCAGAAACTGAAGTGTCTTAACTGCCAAACCTTATGGGGACCAAGTTAAACGCATGGCTCGATACGTTGATAATGTTTGTTCGCTGTTATAGCCCTTGGCGCTAGATTTGCACCTACGTTTTCTTTAGTCCTTTTTTAGAACTTCTCATATAGGTCCAGTATACTTCAATTAAAATTACCTTATTTACACCAAGCGAAAAGGGTAATTTAGAGTTTAACGCATCCGCTATAATAAAGATTAGATCTTAAATGTTTTATTGATAAATTATTTCAAGAAATCCTTGGCCAAAGTGAAATGATGCTTTGTAAATAGTTTACAGATGTCATTAATTGAATCGATAGCTAATGACAGAGAACTAATATGATTATACTCAAAATAGAGTAGACATTAATTTCATACCTTATGCCTAATCAGAACATTGTATGATGAAAGGATTGAATTATACGAAAAAATTATGCACGAAAAGGTTAGTCAAAATCACTTTGACATTCTTAAATATTTGGGTGCTCATGATGCGTTACTAGATGTCAATCTTGATCTATGATTATAAATTATTTAATTGGAGAATTAAAGATAAATTAAAAGGAGTTTTAATTTATCTAATT
>JAOTBA010000009.1:5511453-5525894 GCA_025629845.1 Erythroxylum squamatum | reverse complement strand
AATCTTGATCTATGATTATAAATTATTTAATTGGAGAATTAAAGATAAATTAAAAGGAGTTTTAATTTATCTAATTTGAATTATGAATTAAAATTAGATTTTATAATCATTGCCAACATATTTGGGAACCTAACGGGTCTCACATATAGAATGAGTTAAAGAGAGCAAAGTTAATTTAATAAAGTTGGACTTGATTGTAAAGTTTGAGAAACTTTATGATTAAATATGAGATATTTAATAAATCAGGATCAATATGAGATATTGAATCTTATATGGACATAATTGATATTTAATTATAATTATTTGTAGTTCTAATTAAGTTTAATTGAAATTAGAAATTAATTTCAATTAAATTACTAAAACATCCAAAGCTTATTATAAATAGGCTTAAGCTTTATAGAGCTAGTACTTCTTACTTAACCCTCTATGTAAGAGTTATAGAGTTCTCTCAATCTATTATGTGGACACTGTTAGAGGCCGGACACTTGTGCGGCTACGGTGGTTGAGACGGATCAGTTTCGGGAATAGTTCGAGGGATACGACAAGACAAAGATTAAGCTTCAGAATAAGATACGAATTAAGTTTTCGCTTTATTATGATTCGTGTTAATCATTATATAAAATTAAATATATCTTAATTTTAAAAAAATTAAAAGTCACGAAAAAGTTTCATAATTATTCTGCTGTTTCTCGTCACGTTTGAGTTCCTCGTTGGCAACAATGCAACTCTCATTGGCAAAACATCTTCTCCTATTCACACAACCCATCTTCTTCTTTGCGAATCATCCTCTCGTCAAATTTTTTTGCGGCATTTCCTTGGTTAGTCAATTGTTCATATCCTCTTTTATAGTGTTGTTTAACCATAAAGGTTCATATATATTTATTTACTACGTCCTGTGTTTTATGATAAAGTCATGGAGACAATCGTGGTATATTTATCTTTGTCCTTAAGTGTGTTAAGCATGAATTTATTCTCACGTGTGGTACCTTGCGTAGTTCCTATTGCATTTTCGTGATGTAAAATTTTTATTCTATATTTATGATGTAAAATTTTTATTCTGTATTTATGATGTCAAATGTCTATGCTACATATGCTTTGAATCTATCAAAAATGAAAAGAAACTTATATATAAATAAGGTCCTTAATATACTATCACACAAGTCTCCTCAATAGTCTCTACACCAGGATTCTATATGGACCAATTTAGGGAACCCTTCATATATGGAATATAGATATGCATTTGAAAAAAGAACACTCTAATTTAAACATTTTTCCAAAAAAGAAGAAGTCTATATTTGAAAATGGAACTTAATCAAACTGATGCAAGCCTATGAGTGTTTGTTATTTACAAAGTGTTCATTTCCTTAAATATGAATAAGCACATATTTTATATATTTTATCCATAATCTTCTCTATAAAGTTTTGCATTCCTAATAACACCATTAACATTTTTCAATGTTCATTAAATGTATAAAATATCCTGTAGACTCAAATTTTCCTTACCACTTAAACTCATCTATTTTTGTTGTAGATTGACATATAAGGATTTATATTATCAACTTAAGCAATAATAATGTCTCTTTACTTTCCTGATCATATAATTACTTATGTATTTGAAGGGTTCTTGACTTAGCCATTGGGATCTAAGTCCAAGAACTTTTTGTCTTTTTTTTAGAAGTAAGCCAAACTATCTCACACCCTAAACACAAAAGAACTTGGACTAATAATGCATGGTAAACTCTAAATTATGTATTGACTTGAAATATGGTTTTGTTAATTATTATATATTATAAGTTACATCATTATGGGATATGTTTTGATAATGAGAATTCATATATGGAATTATGTTACTTTTAATATTTTCTAATAACTATAAACAAGTTTATAATAGGTTAGTATAAAGGTATAAGGCTATTTTATAATTCAAATATATTAACAAGGATATAAGTATCTTTAAAAATGTTATCATTAACTATTTTAGTTATAGGAAAAATATGTGAGGCAAGGAAAGATTCAAGGTACCATCAAGTTGACAATGCTTACTATAAGGTGCTTTATTATAACTTTAGAGAGTTATTAAGAATTATTGAATTAAACCAAAGTTGTATTAAGCTAATAAACCTTATAAAATGTCATGGGATTATTGATGTGTATGTAACCATAATTTAGACACTACAGTCCCTACTCCTATCATATCACCTATAATTGAAGGAGAAGGGCATCTTAGGAATAATGGAGAGTATATTGATGAATTTGTTACTAAAGAAGTGAAAGCAAAAGCTCATGAATATGTTGAAAAAATGTTAATGAACATGTTGAAGTATGGTGAATATGTTCGATGAACCTGATGATGGACATGATGAATATGTTGATGAGCATGATGATAAACATGTACAATATGATTTCCATGTAGAAACTTTGAATGAACCTTAACCATTTTGAAATTAATTCAACTAATTGTGATAATTTTATTGGTACTGACAAATATTCTAGTGCACAGGACCCAGCTGAAGCATTGCAAAGACCAAGTACAAGTGTTAGGTATAATTCAATAGGTGTGGCATCATAATGGAGATCAGGCATGGAGTGCAAAAATGCAAAAGAATTTAAGGATATTTTTCATAGATTATATAGTGTAAACAAGATACAATGTAAGATTGAAAAAGTCTGAAAGCAATAGGATTAGGGTTAGGTGACAGATGCCTATGGGAGTTGCATGTTGGATATGACAAGAACAAAAGGTATTTCAAAGTAAACACACAAACCTAATCACAGTTGTTTCATAACTAACAAACCAAATTTGATTTATACTAAGTTCTTAATGAGACATTTTTTGAGATATAAATTTTGGGAAGCTTAGTATATCTACCCAAAAATGGTTGAAGAGTACAAAGACAAACTAAATATTTTTTTCAACTCAAGCATTTGTAAAAAAGTAAAGAGGAGATTAAGAAAAGAGAGGGCGACATAATTTATTAATGAATATGCTAAAATGCAAGGAATTATAGTTGGATCAACAATGGAATTATAGTTGGGAAGAAATCTAGATGCGTCTTTGTTATAAGTAATGAAAATTACATTTTAAGAAACAACTATAATAATGTTCTACATCTTATTATTTTTGTCTTTTAGTTGTAGTTCAAAAGATTATACATTTGTTTTCATATTATAGAAAAAGGATAGATGCATTGGAGGCCTATTTTCTAGATATATGACTACTTTTTGAAGATACAATTTTAAAAACAATTATTGAGTGTAGAAGGGATGGATGGTGATGAGAAATGTATCCATTGGCATGGATATTGGGGAGGTAGAAACATTGATTTATAGAGTTGGCTCATTAATCTATTAATATTTGATTTGGAATTAGATAGTGGTAACGGACTTATAGGCATAAGTGATAAGTAGCAGGTATCTTAAACTTCATATGTTTATAATTAATTAGATTATATTTTTAAAGATTAACTAATTTTTTCGATTGTTCTAGGGATTGGTCAGATTTATAGAGAAGAATTTACAAAATATAACTCACTGAATGTATTCAAGACATATATATCATAGTTGGCATATGAATTAAAAGGGAAATTACCTTAGAGAGTAGTTTTAGAATCACTCATGGTTTACCTATATAGAACATTTCAACGATCATGTCAAGAGGCTTGACAAAATAAAACTCAAATGTACTTCTGATTTGCTTAAATATCTTAAGGAGACGATGATAAGATGTTACTACTAATTTGAATCAAAAAGTCTGCTATTTGACACCAACATAAGAGTAAGTTTTAATGGGTGGATCTTATTAACTATAGAAGGACTAGTAATCCATACTTAAATAATTAGAATCATGATTATAAAGAGGCCTATAGATATAAGATAGTTTGTACATGAATGGAAGTTAGACATTGCACTAATTATAGTGAAAAACTTGAAAAAGAACAAAAAAGAATGGAGAATAGTCTATAATGGAGATGTGGCTTAGGAAGTTACAAAAGGCAATGATAAACATACAGTAAGGATTAGTAGACAACAAATTTATAGTTATCAGGTATATGATCTATATGGAATCCTCATAAGTATGTAATAAGTGCAATATATCATTTCAAACTAAAGGTTGAGGCATTTATAAATGATTAATATAAGAATGGTTAGTTCCTCAAGTTGTACGATCATAAGTTACAACTTATTAAAGGAAAATTTTTTTGGCCTTCAACTAATATAAAGGTGGCACACCCACCAACTAAAAGAGTCATATTAGGGGGACCTAAAATTGTAAGAAGGAAATGACAAAATGAGCATAAGATATTGAAAATTATAAACAAATTGTCTCAAAAAAGAAAAGTGCAAAATGTAGAAAATGGGACAATTTTGCTCATAACTCTAAAAAATGTAACAAGGAAGGCTCAACATTTCCTACTGAGGCATCTTCACATGTATAAAACTTTATTTGCTAACAATATGAATCATTTACAAACTTTACTTTACTTTATATGCTTTACTTTATCTATCAAACTCACATTGTCGTTTTCTTACTATTCTCGTAATGTTTTGTTAGGTTATCACTCTAGCATCTTTATAGGTATATAACCTTTTGGTCTTTTTTATCAATTTAGCTTAGTTATAATAATTGATTAATGTGTTTCTTTTGATTAATATATTTTATTGATGCAACTAGATTTGAAGACATTAAAATACATAGTCAACAAAATTATAATATAAGTTACATACTTGAAATTCGTTTATTACACATTATAAGAAAAAAGGTTTTTGCGACAAAAATTACCGACAAAAAATAAAGTTGTTTCATTGGGAAACAAATTTGGTGACGGAAGAAACATCGAAGAAACGACCTTTGGTAAATTTAGCGACAAAAGGTTATGTATCCTTCGGTAACATTAGTGACGAAATTTTGGATATTCGTCAGTAAGCTAAAGAAAATTTACCAACAGATTTATAGAATTCCGTCGCTACTTTGCTAACGAAATCCCAATATTCCATCGATAAATTTGCCGACAGTAAATCTTATGTCTGTTGCTAAAGTTATCGATTGATATATATGTTTTTGTCGCTAAATTTACCAACGGAAACATTAACCATCACTAAATTTTTACCGACGGAGTGATATATTTTGTCAGTAATACAGACAAATTTATTTATTCTGTCGCTAATGAGCAATGGAATGTTATTTTCCATCAGTAATGTGTCATTGGAAGTTTAATCCCGTCGCTAATTAGTGACATAATATCGTAATTATGTCGGGAAATTTAACTTTGATAAATTTCTGCTTCCATTTCTCACTTCCTACCCGTGTTTTCTGTTCATAATCTTATGATTTTTTGTATATTTAATTTCTATAAATAATATAATAGTGATTGATAGATATAAAGTAAACATTATCCTGATTGTTAATATAATAAAAATTAAAATGTACACGAATAAGTAATCATTGTAATTAACTGTAAATTAAGAATTTATACAAAAACTTAAGTGTAGCAAAACATCAAATACATTCACTTATACAGGTGGTGAAGGCAGATTTTCTGACTACTGCGATGAGTTATTATCCTTCCCCTTCAATTGATCCATCTCATTACGGAGTTAGACTATGTACTCCATTGATTGTTGCAACTAAGTTGTCAGCCTCTCTATTGCTTTTAAGCTAGAGGACTCTCTCATTTGATGTGGACCACTTACTAGATCTAGCTATAGTGGAAGTGGAGGACTGTGAATAACATGTGTTCGCAAATGAACCTAAGCCAAAAATCTTCCACAGTGGTCCTTACCACCCACTGCATCAAGATACAAATGACTCTCATCAACAATTTTAGAGTTCTGAGATTGTCGTTCAATGCTTTCTTATATTTGGTCCTATCATTATAATTATTTATGTTAATAAATGATTCTTTTTAAGAATTACTATTAAAGTATAGATTTTACATACTTGAACTTGTCTACATCGAGTGTTAATGAAGGTCACACCATCATGCTTTTTGGTGTGAGTGTGCAAAAAGAGTTGGCGTGATGTAGGCTTCTTGCCTATAAATTTTTTCTGCATCAAAATAAATTATTATAAGTTAACTACAATTTACAAAAATTTTGGCAGAATATCCTCTATTTTTATGATATATACCTCTTATTAGATAAAAACATTTAACTCAACAACATGAACATTAATGGCACCAGGCATTTATAACATTATTATTCTCCATCATGCACATATATTTTTATTTTAATTTTCATAATTCAAATTGCATTGAAATCAAATTTCATACTTCAAAGTACAAAAATCAGATTATAAGTCTAAAGTTTTGATCCTTACAAGTTGAAGTGCATGCTCCTGGTGGGTTAAAGATCCTCCAGTGTGTATAGTTAGGCTCTCTCCATCTGGTCCTCTACGTCTGTTGGCAGAATTGTGCTTAGAAATGGATATTGCCTTGGGTGATGCTCAATACTACTGCTAACGACTCCATATTTCTTCAAATATATATGATGCTAGTACAACGTTCTTGTGTATCGAAGTAAGAAAGTCTCTATAACGTGTACGAGTTTGTCTCTCCCATACATTATAAATTATTGCATAAAATTTTGGATCCTAAAAAAATTCTTTCTAAAGAAAACGAAAAACATACAATAAGTACTTATAAATGATAATATTTATCTAATTAGTGTATAAAATTAGATAAAACAAAAAAGATTAAAGAATAAATTTTGCTGACCTCAAACACTTGATAATAAAAATCCTTTGTCAGCTGAGAGACATTCTTCCATATACAACCGTCAAGATTTATCCTCTATTTGAACTTGGATGAGATATTTCTTGAGCACGTTCCAGATAGAACCAACCTAATATATAAGTTATTTTAAATCATTTTCAAATTAAAAACTATAACTTTAGTATAAACTTATGATGTTATCATGTATCAAAAAATTGCAGGGATTTTACTTACAAATTGTTGACAATTGTGATGTACATTCTTCCAACAACTTCTTTAACCCCAGGTTAGAGGTCGTCTCCTTCATCCGCAACGTTAACCCCTGATATCTCTGTCGGTATAAGGGTTGTGGATGGTGTAGCAGGGTTGTTGGATGGTATAGCAGCAGGTACAGAAGGTGATACCTCATCTGGATATGCAGTTGCATCTATAGTATGTGATGCTTCACCTAGAAATGCATTGGCTTCTCCAAATCGTTGAGCTTTGGCTGCATCATATCCTGTTTTTTCTTTAGTGTCACATTTTTTACCTGAAATTCACATTTTATTGAATTTTTCAGTAATAGATCAATATAAATTCAATATATAACAATATATTGTTGAAGCAATAATAGATTTATTCATATAATATTCTATTACAAACAAAAATTAAGCGCTATCAGCACTTAATTGTAAATCAAAATCATTATCATGTTCTTTTCCAAAGAATTATAATCAAACTTAGGCTCCTCTTTGGATCTATTGCCCTCCTCATCCTCCCTAGATGAAATGTAAACATATTCATTATTTGGATCGTTCAAAGGTTCATTCTCGTCATATGTTACACATGCATTTATTTCATAAACTTCTTCTTGAAACGCTTCACTTTCAATTCTCTTATTTTCTCCTATCCCATTTAATTCAGAAACACCTTCAGGTTTTACTTTGCATACGGCCATCCAATCTGATTTATCTCATCGTAAGCTGGGAAAAGGGACGTAATACACTTGGATCGCTTGCATAGAAGGTTCAAATTGTCTAAATCTTCTTCGCTTGTTGATTACAACTAGATTGTGTTGGCTGTGCACTTTTGTTCCAACATTAGGAGTTGTTAGGTTCCAATCATGCATCTCATACATAATATATATCAAATATAAGCAGTAGAAATAAAACAGAACCTCAAAAACCAGTTATACTCATGCATATAGATATAGAAAAACAAAAACATGAAATGTAAGATGTTTACATACCTTTCTGACGATCTCCTTCGTTATTTAATCTTCTTTGTGTTGGGTTAGCATACACCATAATGATCAACGCATACCGTCTCTAATGAAAGTCCACATAAAGATAGAAGGATGAAACCTCACTAGGAGATGACTAGAATTCTTTCTTTGTGCTAGTAAGGACAAGAACTCTTGAGAGAGTTATAGAGAAAAAGTGTGTGCGTAAGAAAAAGAACCTTTCTTTTTCACTTCTTGTGTCTTACAAAGATGTACGAAAATCATCTCAATTTTCTGCATCATTTGGCCATCCATAAGCCCCATCACTAATGAAAAGTTATGGGAAGTTAATGGTCATGAATTGCATTAATGGAAGTTATCGGAAGTTAATAACCATGAATACCATGCATTAATGGAATTTATGAGAAGTTAATGACCATGAATAGCATGCATTAATGGAAGCCAACAATACTTGTTTCTAATCCATTCCATGCTACGTTTTCTACCATGATCACATTGTGATACAATCCCTAAACACTCTCTCATATCTTGAATTACCATTCAAGACCATTTTACTCATCCTTCGGATCTCCTATGTGTTTAACCCATTAGGTTCCCGGTTATGTTGGCCACTTGAATTAACACTTAATTCAAGTAAGTCAAAAGCAGTATCTAGCAACACGTCATGAGCCCCAATTGACCAGAAAGTCAGTGGTTTGACTACGAACCCTTCCATATGCAATGTTGCCATACAATTCGTCCTTTCACCATCTATACCCCACTCGGTTCAGAGCATGGTCAAAGTGTCAACTCCCACTAGACTGACTACTTCACGTCTAGTCAAAGTGTTATTAGATCTTGTCTTGAGGATCTCATTACTTTATGTATCAGGAGTGGTGAATACTTTACTGGCTACTTAATTACCTCCGAATACCTCAAGATATACCTAATCACCAACCTATGAGTAATCCCTGAAAGGCACTGATGATTGGAGTCAAAGCACAGAATCAGTATCCAAGATATCCTTGAGCACCTCAAGTCAACAGATACTTGCACCATTGCTATGATGAGACTATCATTGACACTAGAATAGAATATCCATATGATTGTCTCATAGTAGGTCAATCTAATGCACTTACTACACTTAGTAAGCATCCACATGTTAACTCTAAACAACTCATGTCTACAGCTTATGAGATCTACTATTTGATCTACTCAAGAAGTATAACATGCACTAGTCTATCCGGATTAATGATATCCCATCTCATTCATCCTATGACTAGAGAAAGTTTAGGTACTAATATAATTATACATTATAGGAATCTCATTATCATGATCTCATCATGATTTCCTCCATGCTATGTTTTGTATTAAGAACTTCATTAAATCAATTTAAGATCAACATCAAATCCATAATTGTATGAACATCAAAATAATGAAAAATGCCTTTATTAAACATAAAAA
Organism: Erythroxylum squamatum; assembly: GCA_025629845.1. NCBI lineage: Eukaryota > Viridiplantae > Streptophyta > Magnoliopsida > Malpighiales > Erythroxylaceae > Erythroxylum > Erythroxylum squamatum. Next base: position 5,516,519 of record JAOTBA010000009.1, on the reverse strand, counting down.
GATTTGTGCAATAAATGCTAAAGGTGATTGCCTTTAGAGCACTTCTCTAATAGCTCTTTCACCTCTTTTTTTTCTTATTTCCTTAATCATCTAAATCGTGTCGAAGTCCTATACATTCCCGACCTTATTTGGAAACGAAATAACCTAACTATGGAATTCAAACAATGTAAACATAAAAGGAAATAACGTGGAATTAACAATCTATAGATTGCCTCCCATGCAACGCTTCTTTTAACTTTGGTAGCTTGACACTCTTCTTGTGCTTAAGGTAGTTCAAATGAATCGTGCAATGGCAGCGCAGTCATCAATCTTACAATTTGCACATGAGCTTCCATGCCTTAGGTTCCACCTTCCTTTTGCTTCACCTTCCTTCGCCTTCTCCTCCATGATCTTTTCTTTCTAAATGCCTTCCCAAGATCCTCAATATCTTCCTATTGTCCTCAAGGTTCAGTTTCTTTGATGTTAGCTAGAAGTAAGGGAGAATAATTGTCATTCTTCGACATAATGAAGGTTATCTGATGCTCTCCGACCCTCAGAGTTAGTTCACCCCCATCATCATCAATTATTAAGCGAGCAGTAGCTAAGAATGGTCGTCCAAGGACTATAGGATTTCCAAATCTTCTCCAATATCCAATACAAAAAAGTCTGTGGGGAAGGTAAATATATCGATTTGTACATAAATTAAGCTAAGCTAAGCTAAAATAGGGTACATAATTAAGGTCGAGGTTCCTCGATTGGCTTAAATACGATCTCACTTAGAAGAAATTCCATATTTGCTTGTCCTTCTCCATTGTCTCCATCTTCTTTTGTATGTTTGAGTTTCTTTTCCTGGATCTGAGTAATGACCATGATCCATTCCTTTGGGTTAGATTCAGTATTGCTCGGAAGGATTCCTACATTCCGAGTTGAAATTGCCTATGCTAGTTGACCTCCTTAGACCTCTAGATTGTGTATTGAAGAGGCGTGGTTCTTAGTGACTTGCTTAAACTTGCTTTCATACCTCTTATGTGCATCCTTCCTGCCTCCAATTGTATCTAAAATCCTATGCAACTTGGATTCCATTGAGGTCGATTTATCTTATTGGAAATCTAGTTATCTTTGGGGTCTGAATTGTCCTCTAGTATTGTTTCTCCAAGAGAAGTTAGCGTGATTCTTCCACCTAAGGTTGCATCTGTTGGAGTAGGGATTGTTTCCCCTTCCTCATCTATATTAAGCTCCTATATAACTAACTTACTCGGGATCATTATCCTTCATCAAGAACCAGTCCACCGTATCATGGTTCATCTGTCCGTAGAGTACACACTTTAGTTGCATGACTTTTATCAGAGTTGAGGATGAAGCCTTCATGTTGTTAAGCTACCGAGTTAAGTTATCAATTTTTGCCTACATCTACATCATTTAATCAACAGCTACAACTCCTTTTTGTTCTCTGAAGGTAGTGGGTTGTTTACTCCACTCGTTCATCCATAGGCAGCTATTACTCGCCATCTTCAATACTAAAATCTAAGGCCATAAACAAATAACAGAACTTCAAAACACAATGAAACTAATGCGAGAATTTAATTCAATTAATCAAATTAAGAATCAAACACAAAAAACTAATTATTAAGCAATTTGCAACACATCTAAGAATCAACTGACGGAAATTACCAATTGAGAGAAAGAAAAATTTACCTATCCTTAATGCTAACCTATCTGATTATAAATTATTGGATTGTTGGTTCTAGATTATCCTAGGTTTGATTACTCTCTCTCGAGTTATAACTATTAACCCTAAATCATAAACCCTAATCAGATTATGGAGGTTGCAATCTCTCAATTCACAACCTATCCAAAACCCTAATTGGTTCTGAAGTTCTCTAATAAACTATAAGAAATCTATGCAAGTCCGCTCTCTGCACAAATTATCGATCTGATTTAATTTTGGTTTCTATTAAATCATCTAACTCTTGTTACTCCAATTTAATCATTTTTCATTCGATTCAGCCTCTCAGTTTATTATTGAATTATGTAATAGAAAAATCAAACCACAACAGTAGCCAATAAACACATAAACAATCAGATTTTTCATTAATTCAAGACTAAAATTCTAAAGGTGAGTTTAGAACATCTTTGAAATTCTAGATCCTATCATCAACTGTTTAATCCAATTCTATACAACAATGAAACTGAAAAGAATAGGAAATACAATCGAAAATGGATGATAGGAGGCAGCGACGTCAGGAAAACTTTTGATCTGACAAGTACTTCAAGTCTGCTTCTTCTTCTTTTCCTTCTTCTCTTCCTCTATCTCTTGATGATCTCTCTCTAGGGTTTGTCAAGGTGGCTGATGCAAAATGATTTTTTCTTTACATCATTTTGTTCTTTTTTATATCCTCTTGTGTTTTGGGTTACCCTAGGATTTTTTGGGTCTGAAAGGTCCAAAAAGTCCCTCGAAACTTGACATTCTTGAGTGTCTATGTATTTGCCTGACACAGACCACAATCGTGTCTCATATCTAAGCCTTCTGTCATGATCGTGGCATGTAGGCCACAATCGTGGGTCATTCCCTAGGCTTCTGTCATGATCGTGGCATGAAGAGCACGATCGTGGGCCAAATCTGGAGCTTCTGTCATGATCGTGACCTGACTGCCACGATCGTAGGTCATTATTAAGCCTGAATGTCTCTAAAACTTCTCTGCTGCTTGATATTGACCTTGAAACACTAGCAAACACATCAAGGTACCTCAAAAAATAATATTTAAGCTCAAAGACTTGTACTAACCCATAAAACACTTAAAACATAAATAATTAACAAACTAATATAATTGAAACCTAAACACATACTAAATGATTGAATTAAAGGCTAAACACATATCAAACACATACTAAATGATGTAATATACACTTATCATGGCACCAAAAACTTATTAAGTAAGTTTTATATATAATAATTCTCAATATCACAAGTATACAGATCGTATCTTATAGTATCAAAAGGTGTCGTTCCTATGAGGAATATGGACACTTAAACAAGTTGAATAAAAACTTTGTCTAAGGTACTAAGAATTGAAATAAATTAAAGTAAATAACAGAAATTTAAATGATTAATAAAACAAAACAAATAAGCAATAAAATAGTTGAGCTACCAACGAATTTGAGGTTGATCAAAGTTAAAAGACTTAGAAACTATTCTATCCTTATTTTGTTTTCCTTTATCTTGTTAATTCAATATATATTTGATGCATGATATCCTAAAGTTTTCATTACTCTCTTTTAAAATCCAATTAATTAATCCTAATTGAATTTGGTATTTATAAAATTGTAATCTTTCAATTCACAAAACTAATCCTAACTTATTCAATTAGATCTGAAACAATTTATAGATAATTAATTTCACAATCAAGATCCCTCTTCCATTGATCGCTAATCTGATAATTATAGGTCTATTAAGATTTCAACTCTTATTGCACACCTTAATACTAATAACTTGATTCACTCTATCATTTTATTATCAAGTATATGCATGAAAATTATCACAAACACTTATAGAAGTATTGAAATCAATAATAATTAAGGTTTACAAAAAATTCAAGAACAATCCCTAATAGGGATCTAGAAACCCATAATCATGTTAAATATCTTAGAAATCCAAATAAACATCCAAGACAATGAAAGAAATAAAGGGAAAAGAAGGAAAAACCAGTTTGTGACTTAAGCTAGAATTCTGGAGTTTCTCTTAACCTCTTCTTAATGTCTCCTCTTTCTTTGATTTAGTAGTTTTTACCTCTTTTTGGTTTTTTCATGTTCTTTTTATAGTGCTTTAGAGTTCTAGGGTTTCCCCCCTTTGCTCGATTTCAAAAATAGCCTCGAACCCTCAAAACATGAAAAACCTTGGGCCTGGAATACCTTCTGGCATAATCATGACTTGGAGGCACGAGCACGCCTCACATCCTTCATCCCTCTTTGTCACGATCGTGCTCCATGTCACAATCGTGACATAGAGCCATATAGCTCCCATGCTGAGCACGATCGTGACACAGAGCCATGCAGCTCCCATGCATGCCTATCATGGTCGTGCTTTTTGTGCACGATCATGACATCCTTCATACTTCGAACATTTTCTTCATTCTTAAATTTCTTAATTTATAACACTCACTATCACATCAAATGACTCTTGATACATAAAATTAAGATCCAATTCTTGCTCTAAACCAAACAAACATTTATAATACATTCAAACACTAACAATAACACAAACATGATAATCATCTAAGAAACACTTAAAAACACTCTTAAACATCTAGCAAATCCTACTATTTAATAAAAGAAGTTGTTTTTTAAATAAATGAATTATTTTTAGTCAATTAAGGTTAATGGAAAAATAATTAGAATGATTTGTTTTTAAAAAACTAATTTATATTAATGGTCATAATTTGGATATTAAATTTATTCATAAAAGTTGGAGTTATGTAAATATTACCTTAATCTTCTTCAGTTATAGTTATGTAATGAAAATATTTATTATTAATAAAATAAAAGAGTTTGGCTTTAATGAGCATTATATATCTAGTCATAAGGTACCGAGATTCTTTTGTAAGTAATATACATAGACATAGAGATTTATAGGAAACATATATATTATAAGAATCTAAAATAACTTATTCACAGTTGAATAATCAAGCTGCTCGCTTGACTATGGTTTAGACTATAGTGTTGCGATTATCTCTATGTAAGTAAAGGAGTTTACTTCAAGGAAATGACGAGTTTTAGATCATGATAGTAGTTGACTATCTATAATGGCACTATTAACTGAATATGGAATCAAGTATGTTTTCAAGAATAAAGTGGGTCGTTAATTTAAGCTTGAAACATACAACTTAAGCATTCACTTATTGTGGACCACAACTCATATGTGTTTCATTATAATTCTTGATATGATCGAAATGGATTTTTACAGAGTATCAATCCAGTGTCTGCATGTTGGAATTATTAATTGAAACATGTATTAGGGAACATTCACTCAAATAAAGAGTTTATAGTGTTATCATCTCTTCTAGATGTTTTAAGGAGATTTGGTGATTAAA
>JAOTBA010000009.1:5457199-5468910 GCA_025629845.1 Erythroxylum squamatum | reverse complement strand
GGGTAAGTGCATCATTAACATAGCATCTAATGTATGCCCAATAACAACATCACAACAGCAATTTGTAATAATTGGTCCCACGATAGGCGAGCTCACAATTACACAAAATGAATGACAATAGTCCAATAACATTCTCCAAGGTTGTTCTCATAGATTCAATTAGCACCACAATTGCAAAATTAACCATAGAAAGCATATAATATAACATTATATGCATAAACGACATCCAAAATTAATTTTGGTGCATAAATACATAACACTAAGAGTACACAAGACCCCACAAGCCCAAATAATGCTAGGAATAAGTACAAATATTTTCAAGAAAAAATTCGGAGAGTACAGTATATCTTCATTAATTTTAAAATTCGGGAAAAATAAAAATAAAAATTCTAGCATTCTAAAAATTTCAAAAAAATTACCATAAAATAGTACTGGGAAAGTGGAGCACGTAGCAAAAAATTTGGGAAAAAACAGCCACCGGAGGCAGCCGCACGCGCCCACACGCGCTACCAGTGTGCGTGGGCGAGGGCCAGTCGGGTCGGGCTTCATCTTCCTCGCCCGGCTGGCTGGTATCCGGGTCGCCCGACCCGATTCGCGACCCGATTCGGAAAAATGTCCATAACTCCTTCATTTTTGATCCGTTTTCAACGAAATTTGTGTCAATAGATTCAGAATTCAAAGATCTATCAAACCCCTCAATAAATTTTACAAAAAAAGCTACTTAAAAGAATCGAAAAAATCGAAAGAAAATGTTAATGGGTTCAGTTCTTCGAGTTCTTGGGGTTTTAAAAGACAACAACAAATTGAACAACCTACTACATGCTTTGACATCAAACCAAAACCAATCAATATCCACAAAAACGATTTCACTAAAAAATAATTAACAAATCCGAAAAAAAACCCAAATTCCATGTAAATAATATCTCGAAAATTACACAAAATCAGCAGTCACAATTAGGGTTAACTGGCTCTGATACCAATTGAAAGAAATTACAACACGAAATTGCAGATTAATTGCATAATTAAGCAACACAAATAATTAACCCTAGAATTGCAACATACTATATTCAATAATTGAAAGGATAAATACATGATAATTGGGGAAACATTGAATCTATTGTAATATTCTGTGAAGCGGAGCGACAGAGACGTAGAGGATTGACTACTGTTATTACGAACCTTAATCAGCAAAAGAACACATGTACAGTTTTCAATGGGGCGACTGTATTTAAAAGTTAGCTAGCAGTAAGGCCTCCTGTGCTTTATAATATATGGGCCAAGCCTACCCATCATAGCAGGCCCAATAACACGTTAAAGAGAGAATTATCATTGACATCTAATTAATCGAGATTTGTACACAACATCTTATTATGCTAGTCCACAATTATGATAAAATTCTATCTAACACCCCCTTTAACAGTTGGATCGCACTAGTTCTCGAGAAATGTAACCTTCTAAGAAACTGGGAGGGATAAGTCACGCATTACGTTACTTATGGTTTTCGATCCAAACCATAAACCGACAGATAACGTAGCTGTAAGTAAAGAAAAAATAGGTGGCGGGAAGGGAAGAGTGGCGGGAAGGGAAGAGTGGATAGGAATAAATAGGGTGCAAATTTACCGTTGGTGCTCTGGCCCCAGTGCTAAAATGATTAATGGTGCTTTGTTTTCTAGTACCATGTATTTACTTTGTCGTACTCCTCCGGTTTACTTTGTTGTACTCATCCTGTTCTTTTACTCCAAAATGCTTCAACTGTTTGACATCTACTGATGCTTTAGGGATTCTAACCCCGTTGACTTGGGTCAATTTCCATATTTTAAAATTCGTTAAAAGTTGATATTTTATTGTTTTAGTAATGGCCTTATATAAGTCACTTGAATTCAACATTAAGTGATGAAATATTAGGTCCATCTAAATTAAAATTGCATACCTTATCCCTCAAAACTATAATCTAGAACTTCTGCCCCAAATTCTGTATTTATTGCATATATCAATTTGGTTTGAATTTCAAATCCAGGAAGAACCAACCTCAATAATTTACTTCTTCCTGTTATATTTCAAAATCAAACTTCATAAGCCCCTAAAACTCTGATTGATTTAAGCAGAAAAAGGTAACAACTTGGACCAAAAGGTTGATCTCCAACTCTAAGGGCCCCCAGTCGCAGGCCCGACCACTGCTGGAGGAGTGAATCACGGTTTGATCTTGAGCAGTTCCCTAGCAGAGCGGTCCTTTTTCTCCCGTTGCCGGGAGTCGAACCTAGGACCTTGGACCAACTTACCCTGCTAGTTTGCCACTCAAGCTACCCGTGCGGGCACTACCTAAATTAGCTCTTGATTGGATTTGGAGTTGGTTGAGAGAAAGTGAAAAGAGCTTAGACGATTTGTTGTTCAAGCGTCTTCTTATCTTTCACTTGTTCCTTCCACATGTCCATATCCCAAACCCCAAATGTGGGGATGAAAAGATAGATAAGACCAGAGAAAACTTGTTGCATAAACAGAATGGATGATGTTGGCCCCGCGAGTACCTCAACTGATTATTAGAAAGGAAGTTGAGGGTAAAGATCTCGGGTTTGAGTCTCAACAATATCCAATATGATAGTTCCTTGTGCTCACCGAACACTAGGCTACCTTTTTTTTTTTTGTGTTAAAGGGGTAGAAATGAAACTAAACGAAATGGGGTATACAAACCCCAGCAACATCCTCTAAGAGGATCGAATGACACCCGTTAGGTGCAGATACAAAAGTGGTAACCCCAAGGCCGAAAGAGGTTGTATAAGTGGCGAGCCAGTCAGCACTCCAGTTTCCCTCCCGATAGATATATCGGAGTACGACTACCCAGTTGCGGTGGAGTAACTTGTCGATGCCCAAAACGAGCGGGTTTAGAGACGTGCCGCGGGTAATGGCATCCGAAATAAGACTTAATACCACCTGAGAATCCGTTTCCAATTTCACCTTGCGAAAGCCGAGGGACTAGTCTACCTTTTTAAAAAGCTAAGTAAGATTAAACCGCAATTTACCGTCCACCACTTAATTGGACCGCAGTGTTAAGGCACCTGGGATGGGATGCCGTAATTTACCCTTCACCACTCAGTTGGACCGCGGTGTCAAGGCACCTGGGATGGGGTGGGTGATTCCACCTTTTGAGGGCTAAGAATGGACGATGTTGGAAAACGAATTAACCTATCAAAGAAAATTTAGAGTACGAACCTACTGTCAATCTGTCAAAGAAAAACTCATGGTACAAGCCTTTAATACATTTGACAAACTACAAGGGAGTTTTACGGGCCTTGAATACTCCAACATCACAGAATAGACCCACTAACTACAAAGAAATGGTATCTGAAGACATTTCTAATTTTTCTCAATTCTCATGATGACTTAGTTCATGTGTTCCAGAATTGTAAGACTCAAATATTTGGAAGAACATTTGTAACAGTTGAGGAATCACAAAAATTCAACATACCCATGAAATCTCATTGCCATGGTTTATGCTACAGCAGCGACCAAGACATGGAAAAGTAATTTTGATGGATTACAACGTATCCAACTGTCGCAAATCCCTGTCCTCGAACATAGATTCAAGGAAACAACCATAACGTGCCTCCAATCAATAAAAACTCACGCCCTTCTTAAATAGTTTGCAGGCACAGCTCAAATGAAATAGGCAACCATGACAGGAAGAAATGTCCGCTTCATGTTTTCAATATTGATTAGCAAGTCCTATTTTGAATCATGAGCTTCCAATAGCTGTAATGTTTGGAATGCTTTGCAGAAACATTGCCCTTGCAGTAGGGTCAGTCGAAAACTGGCCAAGTACAGCAAATGTTGCTGTGCTACTTCCTAACTTCTCAATTCCTCTAGAGATCATACAAGTATGGCTAGCCTCCACAACAACCATCACATCTCCACCCAACAGCGATGAGAGAGTCTCAGCAATCTGCCTGGTAAGTCTTTCCTGTACTTGGAGCTTGAAACCGTAGAAGTGTACCACTGACTGTAAAAGGGATTTAGCAATAGGATTACATCCCTCAGTGTGGAAGTACCCAATATGCACAACACCATAGAATGGAAGTAAATGGTGCTCACATTGAGACCAGAATGCCAAATTTAGCTCAGAACGTATCTGCTCTCTGAAATGGCATACTTCTCCTTCGGGTTTGAGATCCCTCTGACCACATATGAAGCCATTAAGCTTCATATCTAAATTCATGGTTTGGAACTTCATTAACCATTTGATGAAACAACTGGGAGTTCCAAGAAGCTCTATCCTTTGTGGATCTTCACCCAAAGACCTGAGAATAGAAGTCACCGCTGCCACCATTACTGTGTTAGGCGGTTCTAGCTCAGAAGAAATTTTATCATTTGAGGAGACACAGGAGGGACACCAGTGGAGCTCTCGGAAGTTTTTATCATAAAATTTGTCTGCACTTATACCTCTCAACTTGAGAAGACCTAAAAAATCTACCCATATATCAGCATTTTCATTTTCAAAAACACCTGAACCTGAACGGATCAACGCCTTAACCCATCCTTGGTGATTAGAGTCAAAAAAGAACGGCTCCATGATTGGAAAATGAATGTGTGAACATTGGAGTATAACAGCAACACCAGCTGGCCTGATTCCATTATGCAGAGCCAAACATACTTCATCTGCCAGACGCTGTGGATGTTGGAGTCTTTTCGCAAAAGCATCAGCAACTCTAGAAAGCTTGCTTAATCCTACAACCCTCAGACCAGAAGGGACATAACCTACATGACACTTAACATGGAACGGAAGCAGGCAAGACTCACAATAGGAGAAAAGATCAAGATCCCGAACAATCACAAGTCCCCCAGATCCTCCTGCATGACCAACTGTATTATCCAAACCAACTTCAGGAAACAAAGCCCCCTGAACAATGTCCTTTACCTTTTGTTTATAACCTGCACAAGCAAGAAACAGCCAACGATGAGTATTCATTAAGCGACACCATAAATTTCCACGTAAATTAAGTACGAAACGCAAAACAGAGAGATAGTGCATCTATTCACATTACCCTAGACAAGTAAAAAAAGCTATTCTTGATCATCTTGCTCACAAGTATCACCTCTGTTTAAATTGGACATACACACGAAAAGACCTGCTTAAAGTTACTATTTAAGGCAAACCAGGAAGTCACCCACTGAGTAGTGACTTATAAAACAATTATATTGTGCACTTAAAACCATGGTATAAATCTCAGATCTGTAAGAAACAGCCACTCAAATCATTAAAGTCTAGTTAAGACTACAAAGTTTGCTGTTATTTTTCCTGTTTTCTATTTAAGCTTGACTGGATGTTTCCCAATCTACTGGGTTAACGCATTAGGGTCTGAAAATGGCAAACAGACAAGGCAACTATGAATATAGTTTTCCAAACAGGATCTAAACCAAATTTTTTTGCGTCATTTAACTGTATCCCGCAAGTTAAGGATCAGTAGCTGCTCTTCAATAGTGCATCACTTCAATAGGTTGCTATAATTCATCCCTAAATCCCCTATAAAATAGATGGAAAGATGATATCTTGTTCAAGTGACTTCATTCGCTCCCCTCTTTTCCTTGAAGAACTAATGTTATCTTTCACGGGATGATGCCATAATATGAATGTTATCCTGATATGAATCTTATCAGTTACAGGATGATGCCATCATATGAAAATTCTGATTGCAAAAACTAAGTGCTATCTATTACATTGATAAAAGTAAGCCTACAGCTTGCATGACATATTAATACCCAGCGTTAAGAAATTATCAACCATGATGCCAACACCAAAAATGGAGAAAACCCAAGTACAGCAATCGCTTTTTTAGAGTGAAAATAGTGGCCATTATAGTGAAAAACAAACAACTTCCGGTGTAATAAGCAGAGGTGATAAACAGATCCAAAATAAAAGAAATCAGCAATATGCAACCCTGCAATGGATTCCCATTTCAGGACATAAATCCAACCATCAAAGAGGATACAAATAATAACATAATTCTCCTATGAATAAGCTTTTCTTAAATAATGACATATGATGTTTTAGGATGCCATCCACTGAAATTGAGACTATAATGGATTCACGTCAACGTCTGCAAATTCTAATCTAAGACAACTGTCGTAACAACATAGTGACGCATAGGAAAGGAAATAACCAAAAGGAAGAACTCAAGAACTGCGGAGAGCACATCCCTAAAACTTATATTGAGAAGCATCCATCGACGGGTGAAAACAAATTCAGAGTTAGTTAAACAGAGTAAGGACAAGCAGGTACCATTGGTTGCTTCTCTAAACGCCTTAGCGACGCGAAGTGGAGTCTTTCTAAGACCTTCTCTATTGACATCTTCTCCAAGACCTTGTAAAAGAACTTTCACAGATTCCTCAATAGCTAAAGTCTCTGGCTCTCCCTCAAATCCTAGCTCAACTCTTCCGAGTTTCACTTCATTCTTAAGCTCCAGGTCGAATTGTCCCTCATCCAAAGCGCCCATTGACAGACAACAAAACCCACCAACTACACCAGCTACAGATGCCAAAAGAGACGGAACGGAAATCGTTCAATCATGGGAACATAATCTAATGGCGAATCAATAGTAAACCTCAATTCTTTCAGGTATCCACATAAAAAATAAAAAAAAAACAGCAGCAGTAATAACAAGATAACCCAAATCTTTAAGCCTCCCAATGCAAAATGAATCAAAAAAAGAAAACAAAAAACACTTGAAACGTTTGAGGAACAATATGCAAAACAAAAGAGGCTTTCAAGACAAGCAAACACCAAGCAGTAAAAGATTGGAGAAAGTACCAAACTGACACCAAAGCAGATGAATATAGAAAGGAGGGGCAAGGAGGAAGTTAGATGGAGAAAAGGTGGCAGGGGGAGGAGCAGTGAGGGTGAGGAAATAGAGGCTGAGGAGAGGGAGAAACGTAGGGTAAGTGTTGATCTTTGGAATGTGTGGATCTTTTATTTCGGCTCATGGTCATGGGGAATGAGTACGGGTCTCATCAACTACCTCATGGTAAGTGTAGGCTTCTCGGGTTTCTACATCTAATCTCGTCCGCTGTGTTTACAAATTCGAGTGGGAACGCAGAGAGGAACTCCAAGACAAAATGCGATTTGGTTGTCTTCTTTCGGTATCTATGACCATAATTTACAAAAACATTAAAAAAAAGTTGACTGCATATATAATATATATTGGAGTAATCTTTGGTAGGACATGTTGTCTGTCAAGTTTCTGGTGGGAGAAAAGGCACATGAGATCCTCTCCCCGAAAAAACGTGTACCTATCCTGTTTTATTAAATATAAGCCCTCTATTTATATGAGATCCACATAAATAAAGGGTTTAAATTTAATGGGACAAGATAGGTACATATTTTTGGGGATAGAGGATCTGTGCTCAAGAAAAGGTAGGCTGAGTGGCATTTTGGCTCGGATCACAATTGGCTGTGGGTTAAAGACAAACCCCACATAATATTTTGGGTAGAATATATTTAAAATTGAAGATTATATATATATATATATATTGATTTGAGGAAATTCGTAGGCGGGCCAAGCGATACACCTCTCCGAGAGTTCAATTGGCGCACCACCCCACAGGCGGGCCAAGTGGACGCACTTCATCATCGAGGGCCCAACTAGTTCTCCGCCTACAGATAAAACCCCGGCTGCCGCAGGCTCTTACAAGAGGAGCTAGCATAAAATTGAACTTGGGAGTTAACCGAAGCCAAGCCCCACTCTCAACCATCGAGTGTGCGTGTATATATATATATATATATATATATATATGGTATTAATAATTAATTAAATAATAAATATAATTAAGTTGTTAAACTTATCTCAAATTAATTAAACTCAATTCAACCAATAATTTAAAATAACAACAATAATTTATTTATTCAACTCCAATTTAAGAGCTACATTGTCATGTTTATTATAATTAATTGAACAATATGTGATATTGAATTATTTTAACAGAAATTTAAGATATGAAATTAAATAACTTAAAAATCGTGTATTTTTATTCCATACGCTTTGAAGACTTTTAGGTTATTTGAGCTCTATAAAGGGCATTCATGCTAAATTTTATAAAAGCCTTTTGGCCATATTCTAACTTTACCTTTTTACGAAAAGAAATTCTAGGCGTTGTTAGATTTATTTCCAAATTCTAACACTAAAATACGAATGCTATATGCACCTCGTGAAAGAATATGAAACTGTGAATATGTTTTGTAGATTTATGGAAGTTGAAAACGGATAATTTGTTGATTATTTGTTGTCAGTGACAGAATATAAGTAAAGGATTTTTACTTTTATAATTGTACATATATTTGCAGATATTTTAGTCATGTAATATGCCTTTTATTTAGCCTTGTATTCAACATATACGTTGTATATTTACCCTTGTAAAATCATATAAATATAACACTAAAAGATACCCAAGGCAGGGTAATTATTCTCCCGAAATCTCTCTTCCTTCGTGGTATCAGAGCATACTTAAAATTCTCTTTTTTTTTTTCCTAAAATCTTATTAGCCCTCATTGTTCATTTCATCGTACGCTTCTCATTGATCTGCTTGCCTGCCACTTCCACAAATTAAAGTCTACTTCTTATTATTATCTCTCCGAGTAACATTTTTCTCCACTTCTCTTTGTCTCTTTCTCAATTTTCATTATGGCACCTTCTGCTAGAGACAAAACTCATGAAGCCTTTATCAGCAACAACATCAAAGCACATATTCCCATAACTTTGGACTTTGTTGGTTCTAAATACAAAAATTGGGCGACTTTACATACTGCTAATGCTATGAGTGTTGGAGCTTTTGTGTAACATCTCGTCCCCATATTAAGAGTTAGGACTCGACATTTCAGTGCATGTGAGCTCAAAGAGAGATTAAGAAAATGCATTTTTTTGTTCATGCATAATGTTAGCATATATGCACAGAAATATTGAATGTTTGCATATAAAAAAGTGGTACATGCATTCATTGACAACTTCCGGGTATGATTGTTTTTAAATGTGATTTTATCGAAAATGAGAAGTAGAGGGAGTTGAAAGAGTGATCTTGGTATAAGTTGTGATAAGGAAAGATTTAGAATCAAGCTTGATAGTGATTTGGAAAATTTTCACTGAGTATGCTTAAGTCTTTTAGCCACAACGTTTTCTCTAGTTGTCCAAACGAGATGATACTTGATTTGGATTAAACTAGAGATATATGGCTACATTCTTATGAAGACATTGAATTTAAATTCTATCTCTAAGAATCTCAAAATTTGTCATGCAGTTGAAAATGGGGTGCAGTACGTTGGAGGATGATGTAAAGTTCGTCTTCAGACTTTAGGGGAAAATTTGGAATTAATCTATATAGATTTTGGCAAATTTGTCTCTTGAAAGTTGTAGATCTTTCTGTTATCTTTTCAACGGTATATAGTATGAAATTTTTGGACATTTGAGTCAAAAGTTATGATCTTTATAAGTGGAGATGCTCTAGAAAGTAAAAAGTAAGACAAAGCAGAAATAACGATGCAAAAGTAAGACGATGCAAGTGAAAGAAGGAAGAAAGCATCGTCTTAGTTACTGTTCATCCACATCATCTTAGTTATTGTTCATACTAAGACGATATTACTGTTCATCCACATCGTCTTAGTTTCTGTTCATACTAAGACGATATTACTGTTCATCCACATCGTCTTAGTTATTGTTCATACTAAGGCGATATTACTGTTCATCCATATCGTCTTAGTTACTGTTCATCTTCTATCTTCTGTTCCATTTTTGATCCTTCAGAAGATAGAATTTGTCTTCAAGGTCTTCATGAAAGTTGTAGCTCTTGAAGTCCTCTTTCGAACCATCTAACGAACACCTTAATCAGGAATTTTTAGAGAAAGTTATGGTTGTTTCCCCAAAACAGGTTCAGTATGATTGAAGACAAAAACATGTTTGATTCTTTTGGTCATAACTTCTTCTCTAGACACCCAAATGACTTGATTCTTGAACCATTGAACTCGTAAGACATTGCTTTACATCTCCAACAAAAGTCTTAGCCATATGAAGCGCAGTGAGAAAGGATTGAGTGAAAAACGTGGAACAGGTACAGTGAGTGTGTTCTTAAATAATATGAACTGGTGTTATTCCACTGAACATACTTCAGTATTTTGATGATTTCTAGATTGGTAAAGCTCTAAATGAGATGATTTCTAATTTGTGGTAACCTAGAGACATGGAGCTACAAATGGTATGAAGAAATTGGAATCTAATTCAGTCTCTAAGATGTTTAAATTCCAGATGAAATTTGTGTATAGTATACTGTTTTGGACAAGATCAGTCCAAAAATGTTTGAAGTATATCTTTTGAATCACTTAACCAAAGTGAATGATTTTGGTGGCATTAGAAACTTAAGACAACGGGGGACATTTTTCTGGAAGAAAGTGTTATGTTAGATTGTTTAAAGGTACTATTGGCAAGACACTTAAGTATAAAAGACATAAGACATAAATGGAAGGGCAAATTGGACAATTCTCAATCATTAAGGGCATTCTTGGAAGAAAAAGTGTTGTCTTGCTTATAAATAAAGGAGAAAACGTAAATGAGAAGATTCTAGAGAAGCAAAATGCGTGGATGAGAAAAGAAATAAGAGAGAGAAAGCATGAAAAAGAATGAAAGAGGGAAAGAAGAGAAAACAAGCTAGGCTTTGAATTTTCATAGCCTTCAAGAGAGATTTTGAAATTGTTCAAGAAGAGAAAAAGGTAGAGGAAGAAAAGAGCTTCCATTTGAGCTAAAGATCTCTTCATTTGATGAAGAATCAAGGTAAGATCATTTTGAATCTTTTGCATTTTTGGAAGGATTCTAGTTTATGGAGTTTAGATAATTCTTGGGTTGAAATATTCTAAAATCAATTTTAGTGATTTTGCATTGTGAATTTTTAAGTGGATTCCTATTGAATGAGATTTGATTTGTTTTTAAGAAACCAAGAGAATCTTACCCAAGAACAAGAGGAAAGACAATCTCGACTTGGGGTTTTGCAAGCAAACTAGGTGGGTACTATATTTATGGTTATTGTGTAAATGGGCGATGTGCCTAAGTGGGTGTATATGTTTGAATTGCTAAATTATGAATGAGAATTGGATATTATGAGATCATGTGAGGTTAGAAAAGAGATGACGAGAAATTGGGTTATGATATAAAGTAACCAAGTGTTCTTGAGGTGTAAGCTTATGAATAAGCTAGACACATACAAAGGGTAAAGATTGAAAGGAGAATTTAGAATGATCATGTACAAATGAAGTCTAAATCTAAGTTTAATTAGACATATATGAATTATGAAATGGGAATGAGCATAATATGTGTTCTAGAACATATACCCGGGATTGTCATTGAACATGCATTGTATATAGTCCATTTATACAGTTGTGCATAAATAAATGCTTATAAGTGTGCAATTATTAATGAGTGTGCAATGTGTGCCTTGCATAAATGGGTTGTGCAGGTTAAGTGTCCGCATTCAGGCATTTCCAGAATTTGGAAGCAAATGCTAATCTGGAGCGTACTGTGAGTAGACAGAGATGGTCTCACTTCATTGTTTGCTTTGTTTGAATGTTGTATTAATTGACTACTGGATGATGTTATGAATGTGAATGATTGTATTGATTTCCGGACAGAAGGTCCGATGATTGTGATGATTGATTTGGATATTGAAGTGCTACTTGTATGTGAATGAGA
>JAOTBA010000009.1:5410020-5420338 GCA_025629845.1 Erythroxylum squamatum | reverse complement strand
TGCAAATTATGAAAGTTCGATATGAGGAACCAAATTAAGCACAAAACTCATTAATTAGGAGTCAACAAGTGCATAAAAAGTTAATAAAACGAGGCCAATTTATAGTATAAACTTGGATCAATCACCAGGTTTTCACTTTATATAGGCTCATACTTGGAGGAGTATGTTATATTATTAGTGTGCTTCCCATTAAGACTTATCAAGAAGACTTTGTGTTAGAATATTAGCTGAGAATGGTTGTACAATCCAATGAAGTACGCAGTTGATATATCCTCCATTAAGATACATGCATAAGTTAATTAGTTACACGATCAGGAGGAAAGGGGATAGAATCAAAGTGGCGGGGAAGGAGGACAGTTTTAGTTCTAAAATATGGTAGAGAAGGTCCTTATCATTTACCTGGTTCTTCAAGCATCAGGCATATGACTCTAGAGTAGTAGCTATGACTGATTCATGTCAAATGCACTAGAAAATAGACCTAACTTTGCATAACTAAATTTAGAAGGGGTGAGTAAGAATCATATCCACAGGGAGTGTTAATGTAGTTTTTGCAATGATAAATTCGTATTCAGGTTATGTGGGTTTTGGTTTGATGCAATTAAGAAAACAAAGTGAAATTAAACAAACAAAAGCAAATTAAAACAAATGATAAAAAAATGATGAAAGTGATAAATGCATGTATGATTTGGTTCTCGGTTCAATCTCAACCCACTTACAAATAAACATACGTCATTGCATTATTGTTTTCATCCAAAATGATTCTCTTCCCATTTGCCATCCAAAATGTCAATTTATAGTAAAAACTAGGTTTTTGGATATATGTACATTTAGGTGCACGATCGTGCATCCAAACGTGAAAACTAATTAAAACGCCCAATTCATGAACGTGCATGGTTGGATGCACGAGGAGATGGATTATGGTGAAGATTGAACAAGAAATCATAAGAAGAACAACAATTCAGCAACACCTGGGAGATGCATGGTTGGATCCACGCCTTCTTGTCCTACAAGGATAATTGATATGTGCTTAATTGATTATACATTTACTCTATTACACTTAGTGATTAATGATAAGAAATTGCTTAAGATACTCACTTTAGTTCATATTTGGTTTTAGGCACAATTCGAAAGCAAATGAGTTAAAGTGAGTCGAAAGCACTATATTTGAGCCATTTTTTGAAGATTCATATTCACTTGTCATCATGGAACAAGAATGAAGAAGATTAGAGTAAATAAAGACAAGAAAATGGAAAGATAAAGTGAAGAACCAAGATATGATTTATCTCACGGCTACTGGAAAATTGCAGCTACCATGAGGAGTGACAACCAGCTGCTTTATTTATTATTCATCTTCGGTTTTGGGTAGAACAACTAGGAGACAACCAGCTCCTATGCATGCTTCTCACCATGGATAGCCAACTACTCTCTCACCCAACCAGCTGCCTTCTCATGGTGACAACAACCAACACCATGCAATGCCCATATATGCTACGGTGACACCCAACAGCCAAACATCTCACGCCCACCATCTAGCTCACAGGTATGCTTCCAGTTGTAGCTATTATTCATCAAAGGAATCAGGAATAGAAAAGGATTAAACCTCACGGCCGTACATACTAATTAGGCATGGCTGTGAGCATTAACTCACGACTATGTCAAAATACTATAACTCACGATTGTGCAATATACATGCATGGGCATGAGTTATTCCTCACGCCCATTGATAGCATGTAGTAACGCTAGTCAAAATAAAATAACTAGATCTACTACTATAGCGATGGCGAGTCTAGGTCGATCCCACAGAGAGTGTGTGTAAAGTTTCTGAAATGAAAGCAACTAGTGTTTAGGTTTAACGGGGGGATTTGGATTTTGAAATAAGAAATTAAAATTAAACTAGACTAATAAAAACAAATTAAAGAAAACATGCAAAAAATGGTAAAAGTGGGGAATTCGATAAGACCCTGTTCTTTAGTTCAATCTCGACCTACACCCTAATTAAACATATTTCATTGATTTGTTGTTCTTAAACCTCTCCTACCAACTATTAATCGTGGGTTAATAATTAACTCGAGTTTTCCCTTAGGTAGTGTTTAATCAAGATACGATCTTTAATTAAACCTAACCGCTGAATAACCTAAGATACGATCTCTATATTTAATTAGGCAGTAGCACTATGAATTAGAAAAAACAATTAATCAAGGCAATAACCACATACCATGCGTCATTTAACCTAGGTTTATCCCTAATGATTACGAATCATTAGTTGCTACATATGAAGTTCAACCTAACAATTATAGATTAAGTCGAAAATCTTGCAGTGGGTTTGCAAAAAAACAATTCAATGAACGCATTAAAATCATCTTTCCACAATACCCAATTCAATTAACACAAGATAACATAATCAATTCCTAATGAGAGAAAGAACCATAAAAATAGTGAAATACACTTAACCCAGGTCATCGGCATGGATGTCACCTCCGAATCAGCGTCGGGACGTCTAGCCCTCTACGAGTCTCTCCTGGAAAAATGCTTTAGCCTCCATTGAATAACCCCAACTGAAGCTCCCTAGTAGTGCCTCCCTCTTTCTGTGCTTACTCTCCGCTGTTGTTTTATCTAATTTAGTGAATTATTTGTTGGTCAATCTATAATATTTTTTCCCTCATCTACTACTGTGCGTTTTAAGCAAAAAAAGCTCGCAAATGTTCTGTGTTTCGTAAATGTTTGCCTCCTTGTCTCCAGCCGCTGTACGTCGTCATTTGCGTGTTATTCACTGCCCCCTAATTACTGCGTTTCTCCTTTGGTTGCTTGCCCTTTTGCTTCTTGTTTTAATCCACCTTATGCGTTGCGTTTTACTTCTTCCCAATAGCCTCTTCTCTTCCTTTTTTGCTGTCTCTACACTATCGTTTTACTGCTCCATTAAATTAGTTTTTGTATGGCAAAAACATGCACGTGTTGCATGCTTTCTATGATTCTTCTTCTTTTTGTTCCATTTTTTCGTGTCTTCCTTTTTTCTTTTAATTTTCTTCTTCTTACTCCATAAAGACAAGAGAATATTAATCTTCAGAAAATAGCTTAAATAACGTACTTTCGACTCACTTTAACTTCTTAGCTTTCGAGTTGTGCCTAAAATTACATATGAGTTAAAGTGAGTATCTTAAGCAATTTCATGTCCTTAATCGCCAAGTGTTATGAAATATTTAACTAATCAATTAAGCACCTATCACCCACAAGTCACGGGTGTAACACTTGCCACCTCACCTGTCAATTTTTTAACCAAGAGTTTTAATATATATCGAGGTTGTGACGATAAAAGTTTTTTGGATGAAAGTTTTGGAGTGTTTTCGGGCTGAAGTTTTGGGATCAACCTAGACTTACTTTTGGATCAACCTAGACTAACGGCTAGCTATTGCTTTAGTATAGTTAATTTGGTAACGTCATAGCGCACTACCACTAATTGAGTTTCAACATCAAGATGTTGGCTCCAGGTATATGCCTTTAACCTATTTTAGTTATGTGCTTCAAACCTGTTCCCAATATCAAATATGAACTAAAAATGAGTATCTTAAGCCTTTCGCAATAATAGTCACTAAGTGTTAAGAAGTGAATGTATAAACAATTAAGCATACAATAAATTCTCCCACACTTAGCTCTTAATCGTCCTCAGGCAAAACAACAAAATAAAAGAACAAACCAAAACACTTTCATAATTTCCATATTTGCTAAAAATAGATATCCATAAGTAAAGAGAAACAACTTTCAAAATCATAGCAAGAATTGAACATTGAATGCCTCTACTCATGATCACTCAATAATTATTCTCTTCAGAAACTAAGCTATCTTAGGGTAGACTTTGATAAAATGTGTTTAAATGTGATAAATTCATGGGTACACTCAAACACTATTCATGATCAAGACATTCCACAACTTTGCATATCATTTCATTTTTCCACCAATAAGATTCACATGCATAATCATGAATCAAAGGACCTTTAAGGTTGTAATGTGGGAAAACGTTAAGGTGAGATATATTTGGATAATATGATGCAAAAGCCTTGAAGTGAAAAAACTTACATTCACCCAAAACTAGGTACTATCAGCTATGATGAATGCAAAAACTATGTTTCACAGCTTATATTCAAGCTCTCACACCACAAACCATATGAAGCATAAGGAATTAGAAGGAACCACTCATATAATTGATGACAAAGAATAGAATATAGCCATAAGTGATGATCCTTCAAAACAACATCTACCTCATTTGCATCATACTCGAATCACCTATTCTATATAACTTTAGGAGGAAAAATAATCATGAATAACTTTGCAAAAAAAGGTGCTTTTCCTCCTTGATAATTTTATTTAAACGTATTTTTTCTTTTTCCTTTCCTTTTCTTATTTTCCCTTTCCTTTTTTTCTTTTTTGCAATAAAAATTGAAAGAAGCTACATTAACATTGGAATTTATTGATAAGACATAAAATGACATTCCAACAATTATAACCAACCCGAACATGCCAACAATTATAACCAACCCGAACATGTCCACACCCCCACACTTACACTTTTGTGCATCCACAAACATCAACAATCAATAAATGCTCCACTAGCTTTAGAGTTCGGGTAAGACATTTGGTTAGATTTAAGGCATGTATAGTAGTTAGCATAAAAAGAACAGGCAAACAAAACTTAAGGGGACTTAACAAATGAAAAATTCATATTATCAAGTGGGTTGTTTGGCTAATGTAGCTTATAAAACAAAAATGCCTATATCATTTTTATATTAATGATGTGATAAAATTGTGGTCTTGAATAGAAAATCAAAGCAAAGTCAAAATGTATATGCCATAAAGGTCACACATAAACAAAAGACAATAAGACTGATATGGATCTGTCAATCTATAAAGGCTTAAAATCACACTAGCTTATGTTTACTGCTAGTCATTATTCTTCTAAAGATAATGTATATTGACCAATCACGAGAGTAAAAGCATATGCTAAAGTTGCCATGAATTTTTCTAGTTAATTCATTCTTTAATTATGACTATAGTCTTAAAAGTAATAGAAAAAGAAAAAAATATTTGTTTTTTTATTTGATTTTTAAAACACCTAAGAAACACACACAAGCAATAAACAAGCTTAAAAACATGCATGAAAACGAAGATCCTCACCCTTACATTTAAAACTTACATTTTTCCCAATGTAACATCAAATGTAAGAAATGGAGAATTTAACGAAAACCATAATTAGCTTCTCTTCTTCTTTCTTTTTCACATTTTCCTTTTGTTGGCTATTTTGTGGAACACTTGGATCGTCCAATTGCTTACCACTCCTAAGTGTAATCGCCTTGAGTTGTTCCTTTGGATTGACCTCAGTTTTGCTTGGTAAGCTTCCTGCATTCCTGGAAGACAAAGTATTAGCATGTTGACCTACCTATACCTCCAAGTTATGGATGGATGAAGCGTGGATCTTCGCAATTTGGTCAAACTTTGCCTCTATTCTCTTTTGACTCTCTTCTTGTCTTCTTTGACTTCCTCTTGGCTTGAGAACTTTGAACCCAATACGTCCATTAACTTGTCCTTTTTTTTCTAAAGATCCAAGTCGATCTTGTTGAAATCTGGGAGGTCCTTGCATTCTCACTTGGTCACCTTCATTGTTAGTACTCCACGAAAAAATTGGTTGGTTTTTCCACCCAGGATTGTAAGTGTTAGAGTTTGGATTATTACCTCATCGCGGCTGACCTAAGTAATTTACTTATTCTGTACCACTCGCTCCAAGCGAGAAACATTCATCTATTCCATGGTTGTCCTGTCCACATAATTAACATTATAACTGCATGGTCTTGACAGTGGATGAAGAAGCTCCTTGCATTTTGCTCAACTGCTTAGTAAGGGCAGCAATCTGTGCTTGAAAGGCTATCACTGAGTCAAGTGGAATCATTCATTTTTCTCCTTGGACCCTTGTCTACTCCTTTCATTTGACCACATACAACTCACCAACTCTTCCAAAAGGTCATGAGTTGCATCAATGGTTTTCCTCATCAAGGCCTTCCTGCAACTGCATCTATTATTCCCCTTATGCTCTGAGTTACACCATTGTAGAATGTCTGCAAAAGAAATTCCCTTGGAAGGTTGTGGTGGGGGTAGCTCCTTTGTAATTCCTTGAATCTCTCTCAGGCTTCATACAACGACTCCCCATCACTTTGTTGAATGTTTATGATTTCATTGATGATTCTTATTGTTTTGGTCAAAGGGAAGTACTTAGCTAGGAAAGCTTGGGCTAGCTGCTCCCAAGTAGTGATTTAGCTTGCATTGAATGAATTATACCATGCCTTTGCCCGATCCCTCAAGGTAAAAAAAATTTCTTAATCTCACAACATCATTAGACATCCCATTAAGCCTAAACGTATCACAGATCTCCAAGAAATTTGCAAGATGGGCATTGGGATCTTCATTAGATAGCCCATAAAATGGCACACTACTCTGCAGTATGTTAAGGAGTACCGAATTGGTCTCAAAATTATTGGCTTCAATTGTTGGCCTTATAACTCCTCGATGACTAATGGCCTCATAAAGTCCATCAATTTCCTCTCAACTCCTCTTTGCTCTCCTTCTTCTGCCATATTCCTTTGTATTTTTTTCTTATCGTCTAGCTCTTCTTAGCTCTCTTTCGTGCCTTGTAATATCTAAAAGCTCTTCTTTACTAAGCTTGTTAGACCTTCTTGTGCTCCTTGTTTTCATGCACTTGAAAAAATGCAAGGAAAAGTATTAAACACTCTTAATTCAAAGTCACTTAAACTAAATAAGACGTTAAACAAAATAATCCCCAACAATGATACAAAAAACTTATTGATTGCAAAAACAAACTGCTTGTTTTATGCTAAAAACTACAAGTACATAGGTCGTTACTTGTAGTAAAAAGCAAATATCATCTCACAAAGATTATGCTTAGGTATCACTTAATTCAAGTTGTATTTTGTTTAAGACTCAAATTCAAATAAGAAACTAAAAAGTAAACTAAATTAAACAAACTAGCAATAATTGAATAATGCAGCAACAGAAATCTGTCAAGAGAGTTAATCAAGTTGTGGGAGAGAGGATTTTACCTATCATTAATTCTAAATGATCGTAGGGTTGATTATTCTTTCTCAAGTTATAATCATTCCCTAAATTGTAAACCCTAATTGAATTATGGACTTGTAATCTCTCAATTCACATATTACCTATAATTTTAATTAGTTCTAAAGCTCTCTATTAAATAATCGAGTCTTGCACGGGATCTCTCTCCACGAAATTATCAACTAGATTGATTAAGATCAATTAGATCGCCCAACTCTCGTTAATTCAATCTAATCATTTCTATTTCGTTTATCCTCTCGGTCTGTTACCGAAACATGTAGATACATTAATCAATCGCAACAGCCAAATCAAGTAAATATAATTCAACTAGATTAACATTAAATATAAGCAAAATCCTGAAGGAAAAGTTAGAACATCAATAACAACTCAAAATCCATAACCATACAACCTATCTCAATCTTACACATTAAATGAATAAAAAAGAAATGAGGAGGAAATGAAACTTAGGGTGGATGAACCCACCTCTTCTTCTTTTCTCTCTCTCTTTTGGGTTTCCAAATGTAGGCTAAATATAAACTCCCTTTTAAGGTTACATCATTATACTTTTATAGTCTTTTCTGATTAAGGTAACCCTAGTATTTATCAAGGTCCGAAATGTCCCTCGAAAACTCGAATTCGAAAGTGACTCCGATTCTATCTGTGCCAAGGCCACAATCATGGCCCTTAGTGCACTATCGTGGCCTGTTTATCTGCTCTCTGTCACGATCGTGGCAAATTCCCCACGATTATGGCCCTATGCTCGAGCCTCTGTCACCATCGTGGCCTATGTTGGTGCTTCTGTCATCATCGTGGCAAATTCCCAATGATTGTGGCCCTGTGTTTTGGTTTGAGTCTCCTCTGAAACTCTTCCAAATATCCTGAAACACTAACAAACTTATCACGATACCTCATATATAAAAAATTTAAGCTCAAAAACATGTTCTCACGCAAAGAACACTTAAAATGTAAATATTTATGAACTAACACAATTCCTAACCTAAACACACACTAAACAATCAAATTAACCACTAACACATATCAAATTACCTAAAAAAATTCTTTGCAATCTACACCTATCAAATACCCAAGGAATTGTGCTTTCTTGGAAATATCTCGCCTCACTTTTGCTTATGACATCCTACTCTTTTCTAATGCAAGTTAACCATCCATTCAGTGCTTGATGAAGTTCGTGGAGAAATTTAGTAATCTATTAGGTTTATGTATCAATAAGGAGAATAGTTCATTAATTGTCTCTAAGGATAGTAAGCATATAGTAAGGGATCTAGAAAGAATCACATGTATGACTTTTATTCCCCTTCCAATTAAATACTTAGGGGTCCCACTATCTTTAGGAAGCTCTCCTCTAAAGATTGCCTGCGGCTATTTGCTGTAATAAAAAAGAGAATAGAGAGCTAGAAGAGCAAGTTTCTATCATTTTTAGGGAGACTAGAATTGATCACTTTAGTGCTAAAAAGCTTAGCAATATAATGGGCTTCACACTTCATGCTACTAAAGAAGTTGCTCAAAGAGATAGAGAAACTCATTTGTAAATTCTTATGGAAACATAATTTGAATACCAGCCCTAATGTAAAAATTTGTTAGACAAATGTTACCTTACAAAAAGAACAAGGGGCTTAGGGATCATTACTCTTTGCCCAATTTCTCTTCAACAAATGTCTATGAACATAAGAAAAGAAAAGTAATTTTGTACTTGAAAATCGTAGTTTTTAAAATTTTTTTGGTTTGCTTTGGTTATCTTAGGCTATGTTTGGTTGGACGAAAATTTTTTAATGTAATGGAATATAATATAAGAGAATAGAATGATTTATAATGAAATAAAATATAAATAGATGTAATATTAGAAATTTGATGTTTGGGAGGGATGGAAGGATTCATAATGTAATATTGTGAAATATTGTTTGGATGAAGGGTTTATAATGTAATATAGTGTAAAGTTGTTTATTATTTTACATTCCATCCTAAACCTCCCAAATGGGAGGTTTTTCAAATTTACTATTTAGGATGAAATGAGATATAATATGAATTCTTCCTCTTTAATTCCGTTCCATTATAAACTATTCTTCCAAATAATGAAATAATATTACATTCCATTATATTTCATTAATAAAACCTCAAATAAACGTAGCTTTATGATAATGAAAACCCATGTCTAGTTGACAAGTAACTATTGAATTATCCCATATCTAGAAGAAAGGAAAAGTTCAGAAGCAAATATTTAGTAACTTTACCATACGTCCGATCGACAGAAAATTGTTGCATACTTTTCTGCTAATTATTTATATATTAAACTGAATCGGGTGAAGTGGTCTAGATTCTAGAAGCTGAAAAAGTCATTTCTCAAGATTTGTCTGCCAACCAAAAGATAACACGTCGTTTGTTATTGCCGTTCTTGTCCAACGTTTGCATGTGATGACGTGAACATGAGCACTTCCAGTCCAGGCATAGAACTTTCTACCCACGTGACACACGGCTTTGTTCAGTCTTCTAGATGCGATTGTTGATTCTATCGTTAGTCAGCAAACTTTCAGTAACATCAAAACTCGAGCTAACATATATACTACTAATATTTTTATTCATTCATCTCTTGAAGAAGCACACGGAGTCGTTGAAAACATACAGACACAGTGCTAAGACCCAAACTAATTGTTATCTTCAACCCCAAATACAGGAGCTGCTTCTAGGCGAAGGTGAAATAATCTCCCACTTTTATTCAATCATGCGTGACTTGTCTGCCAAAAAACCAATTGGAACGCTTGTCATCGTCAGCTCTTACTAGATCCCCAACCCATTAACTGCCCACTGTATTCTACCCTTTGTCAACAAATTCTTTTTTTATACTCCTCCGTGTACCACCACGCCACGTGCCTTGGATTTTAATACTCGTTTTCTAGTTTGCAGCACGACCTCACTCAAACCTATATATAACAAGTATAGGGCGCCGAGTAATTTCCAACAGCAACAGCATAACCACCGTCTTCCCAACGACGATAACATAAAGAACATTACTGAAAGTCCAAGAAATGAGTAACGGAATTGTCACAGCCGAAGCTCATCCCACCTTCCACAACTACGCTATTCCCAACCTCCAAGCCTCAAAAACCATTCTCCATCCTTATTCTCACCTTACCTTCGACACCCATCACCGAAAACAGAGCCTTTCCCTGAGAACTCAATCCAGGTCCAT
>JAOTBA010000009.1:5352117-5378222 GCA_025629845.1 Erythroxylum squamatum | reverse complement strand
CTAAGACGAGATTCGGGTACCGTTTTTCGGCTGGTACTACGAGATTCGGGTACCGTTTTTTGGCCGGTATCGGCCGAAAAACGGTACCCGAATCTCGTCTTAGGTACCGACCAAAAATACCGGCCGGTACCGAAAATTTTAAAAAATTGGGGGACTTTTTTGCAAAATTTTCAAAAATTTTCAAAATGGCCGGTAGGGTACGGATCTCTAAACATTGCTCACAGTATGCTCCAATAAGCTATTGCCTGGATAGTCCGGCAATGTCCGACTGACGTCCGAGGTGCTCCTCTAAAATATACAAAACACATTCACAAATATCACATTTTTGCATAAATACACAGGTGGTTCTTTTACGCACATCAATATCAATATAGAGAATGTATGCACAATGCATGTTCAATGACAATTCTGGGGTACTCTATCGCGATCCTTATCAACAAATCATTCAAATATCAAAGCCCTCATTAATACCATGTAAGTTTACAATTGGATCGAAACAAAACAATGCCGAGCAATTTCATAACTTCATTGACCACTTCAGATTTTTCCTCTAATACACATACGGGTCAACTTTCTATACTAATTCTAATAAGGTAAATGACCAAATTAGGCAAAACTTTCTTCTATAAAGTTGTTCTCCCACTTCTTAACTTTCTAATGACACCAAAATCATTTAATTTAGTTCAGTATACGAAAAGATATACTCAAAATATTTCAGACTGTCCATAAGCTTTAGCAGAATTCTTACCTCA
The DNA here is from genome assembly GCA_025629845.1 of Erythroxylum squamatum. Classification (NCBI taxonomy): domain Eukaryota; kingdom Viridiplantae; phylum Streptophyta; class Magnoliopsida; order Malpighiales; family Erythroxylaceae; genus Erythroxylum; species Erythroxylum squamatum. The sequence continues at coordinate 5,377,470 of JAOTBA010000009.1, read as the reverse complement.
ATTTCCAACCAAAAATTGAAAATCTTAGAAACAGAATTAAAACTCCATTTCTTCATAAAAGTTGTAGCCCTATGTCTCTAGTTTACGCCAAATAAAAAATAACCCAATTTGGATAGCTAAAGAGAAAGTTATGGTCAAAATATTAAAGTATGTTCGAGCTATCAAGGGAGGGACCTCGCCGCGACGAGAACAAAAAGTTTGGCCGCGGCGAGAACATAAAAATGGTCGCGACGAACACTCCAAAAGCTAGATTTTCTCGGGACTTTTTGCAAAGATTGTCGCGGCGAGCTCAAGAGTTTGTCGCGGCGAACTAAAAAGATTTAGCCGCGGCGAACGGTTATAGAAGACTCGTCTTTCCCACTTTTCCAGAATTTAATCCCATATTTCGCTTTCTCACACTACTATAATTTTTCAGAAACTCAATCTCTCATTAATTAACTCCAATAACTAGTAAACAAATCCTCAAACTCATTCGAAACACAACTCAAAAATCAAGCTTATAGTCAGCACTAAAAACCGATGCATGCATGAATTACACCATTTTAAACAAATCTTAACTCTCACAGTAATCATCTAATCTATTTAACACCGAAACCAAACTTCACAATTCCATGCATGCATGTTCTCATGTCTAACACTAACCCATCATCAAAATCATTTTGTAAAACTCAGTAAAGCTCAAGACATAACTTACTTGAGTTTGTAACCAAATTCCTGCGGTAAAACTGACAATAAGATTTTTGGTGGTGAGTGAAACAAGGGAGAACTTGGTGATGGATATTTTCGGTAAAGACCAAGGCCATTTCGAAGATGTTCTAACCTTTCTTTACTAAACATTTAGCTATGTGTATTCCTTGCATGAAATACACGTGTCTCCCATGAATATCAAGCCATTTGTCATTATTTCATATTGCCACGTGACACACATATACATAGGCTATTTGTCATCCATTTACTCAGTCCACGTGTGTCACACTATAATTGGTCCAAATTTCAATATTTTTCTTTAGTCCAAAAATTACACCAAAAATTTTGAAATACCCAAAATATTACAAAAATTGCCAAATCACATTTAATCGCATTAATAACTCAATTATACCCGAAAAATGTCATGAATGCATGTACAATCATAGTAATGTCAAAAATGTGCATGTCAAATTTAGCATAAGTATGAATTGTACTTTCTAATTTTTCAATAATTTCTCATAATACACAATTCAAGTCTCTTCAAGGGTAACGGGATGTTACACCTAGTCTGCCCTTTTTCTTTTTAAAGAAAAACTTTCAAAACGACGGTGTTTTGGAAGTAACGGTCAAGCTACGGATAGACCATGGTCGCCCGACCTCAGTCTGTGGCCCAACTGGGCCGACCATAGTCAGTTTATGGCCCGATCAACTCAGGCCAATATTGAACCGGACCTTTTTTAACATCTCTAACAAAGATAAATACATAAAACCTAAAAGTAAACTTAAATCCAATAATGGTTTGAATTTAAAAGTACTCAGTTTTCTTAAAATAAAATAATTTTTCAATAAATTTAATTCCCTAATTTGTAGCTATGAAATAGGAAAATAAGACTAACAGATATAGAAAAGAATAAGAAAAATAAGTACAACCTGGTGATACATGTCGTTTGGTGTATACAAATTAAATATTTATTTTAATTTTAAATTTATTAATCAATTTATTATAGAACAAATAAGCGTCAATCACGTGATTTATAATTTTGAATTTATTAATCACTACGCACACCTTCTTGTGAGAAACCAAAACCATTGAACTCAAACCACTACCAACGCATTTAAGGTACACATTTTTGGGTAAGGATCAAACACTACTAACAATTATTTCAGATCAGTTGAATGAAAAACAGGAAAAGAAAGTAGTTGAGATTAAAAAGAGAAGAAGGAGAGCTATGTGATGACAAATATCAGACATTCGAGGAATAAGTCCCAGTATTTCACCGATACCAACTTGTACCATCTGAATACAATATTAATATATTTCATACCATTTTTCAGTTGGTATTGTCTCTTTGGTCATAATAGTTAAAATATAAATAAAAAGAATATGAATTTCAATTTCAATTTTTTTTATATGAAAGAAAATGGACTTTTGACTAAAATGAAAAGGATTATAGAAAGATGAAACTAATTCGTAAAGAGAAGATGAATTGAGTTCTTATTTGATAGAAAAGATGAAATAAACGAGATTTTATTAGAAAAAGACTTCTTTTCTAGATTAAAAAATCTTTTGGTTTGATTTGACTTTTTTAGGATTAATTATAAAAAATCAAATTTTACTTAGTTTTACAATACTAGTTTAATCTTAAAGGTAAAATACTCTAAGTTTCAATTTTTAGCAAAATAGCCTGATATTAAATCATCTGTTAATGTGAATGATGTAGCGAGATACTTCAGATTAGTACTTTTGCTATGCACCTCCCACATATTTTATTTGCATAAAGTATGAATTTATTATTTAATAAATTAATAATATCAAATACTTTAAAACAATTGTGAAGTAAAACATAAGAAGGCATGTATAATTATTTTAGGATTTTTGATATTTAAAATTTATTAAATAATAATATTGATATGTGGCAAAAATATTAATCTAATTTGGTTTTGACGGGCTAACATTTTAATTGGTTTTTAAAATAATTTTATTAGCATTTTTATTTGAACTAGCCAATTATATTTATTTACCAACATGTTTATTAGTTATAAATGTGAACTTTGTAATGTGTCATGTATCAAATGGTCCGAACTTGTAAGAAGAGGAACCCGACCCGCCTTCGTGAAATGATGTGAAAAGCAAAGCTTAAACAATGAGCTAATAAGGCGGGCTTGATAAATTGTAAACTATGGTCCACTCACTCAAGAGGTCCAAAGTCCAAAACGAGTATAAATGAACTTAAAAGTCCTGGTTCCATTAAATCAGACATACAAGATCAAACGTCAAGAAAAGTCAGTCGGAATCAATTTCTACAATAATCATGTAATTAACATTTTTATAATGAACCATGTCGTTGCAGCGAACATGGCAGAGACTATTGCCTGTTCATCCTCGCAATCCTATCGAAGAGCTGCTAGAAGAACAATCTAGTGAGGACAGTGAAACATAATTTGTTGTTTCTATTTTAACAAAAGAAAAAGATTCATCACAATTATCTAAATATACTAGTGATGATTCAATCAAAATGATACAGCAAGCATGTATGAAGATAGATCATACTCCAATACAACGACCATACGTCTATATCCAGATTTTTCAACAAGATAAATATGATCGGCCCATTAAAACTATTGGATTTATGGATACAAAATTTAGTCGTACGATTATGAAGCCCAACATCCTACCAGCAGAAGCATGAACTTCTTATAAAGAATATTTTACTGCTGCAACTGATGGGAATACTTTTAAGATCGAGTTGCGTACAAGAAGCAGAATTGACATTCGCTTCTTTCCTCAATGTACAGTTTGGACTAAAGTACTTGGAAGCAATCTACCAAATTCAGATCTCTTAATTGGGATGGATGTCTACTATAAGACCCGACACTTACAGATTCCACCCACAGGTCTCAGGTTTGAGATGGCAATTCTAGCACATAGGTTCACCTTCAAAAGCCGGAATCAAAATTCCAGCTCGAACGTAAAACAAACCGTTAGAGAGAAGAATTTACGATCTCGACGTCGTTTGTTTATAAATCATATGGTAACGTGTGCAAGGTATGGAGCACAGTCCACATACCTCCAAAAGAGAGAAAGGTTTCCTTTCCAGGAAAAGGATTATTTTAGGAATATCTTTACTTTTCAGCATAAAAATCAGGGCAGATGAAAGGATGACTCCATTGTATTGTACCAAAGCGAAGGGATGGTTTAAGTTGTGGGGTCAGCCATGGCGGCTTTCGACTTCAAAACTACCGCCGATGGAGATTATTCTATAAAAAAACGTTTAACTCGAAGTTAGTTTCCTCAACCTGAAACGACAAGTTGGGCTTATATCGAAAGTTATTGGAAGTTTGTTTACCTCACACAAACAACAAGCCGAATCCTTTGACCATAAACAAATATACGTTTTGTTTTATTTTTTTATTATTATTCAAATATTTGGATCTCTAAATTCAAGGCCTGTCGTCAACTTTGTTGTCGTCGGACTCGTAAACACCCCTCTGGTCTAGCCCATTTGTCTAATTTTATTAAATATTTAGGGGATTTTTTTTCTTATTTACGACAACAGTCCAATCAACTCAATACTCAATAAGCTTTATTGACGTACTCAACGACTAAAAGTCTACAATCCAACAGCGGCTGGCAGGACTTCCCCATTCAACCAAACACCTTTCTCTGAGCCCTGCGTAAGTACTTTTCTTTTCTTTCGTAATCATACAGACAAAAGTAAGTACAGGTGTACCAATTAGTTCTGACTGACAACTCTTTTTTGAAAAGACCGAAGGTATAATATTAATTTTGGTCGCCTTTGTTGTTTGTATCCGTTGGAAATTTTTACTAACATGTTGAAATTTACCAACTGCAGAATTCTACTTCTACCTCCTTCTAATCGGTCCATAAAAGTTATCATAATGCGCCCGAGCTCGTCTTGACCGTGGACTATTCTCCCAATGTGTAAGGAATAATATTTGGAACTTAATTGAAAAAAATGTCACATCATGATGTATGAAGTTGGGGTCTGGGGGCATGTGATATCATACAAAGGGTATAGAAATGGATAGGGCCAAAATGGAAGTCATTGAAAAGATTTCACACCAAGTAATGGCTAGGGCGCGAGAGCATTTTTGGGACATGCAGCATTTTATTGTCTGCTTCATTAAGTATTTTTCTCTTATTGATAATCGCTTATAAATTCATTGATGAAAGATGGGCATTTTCACTATGATGCTAATTGATTGCATGCTTTTGACAGGTTAAAGCAAGCATTGACCTTAGTACCTATATTGATGTTGGATTGGTCCTTACCATTCGAGATTATGTGTGAACTGAGCGATGTGTATTCGGATAACAAAAAGATAAGAGGTTAAATACAATCTAATATGCAAGCAAGACCTTGTCGGGGGATAATTGAATTACACTGTAACCAAAAAAGAGTTGTTAGCAGGGATATTTGATTGTGGCAAGTTCCGTTCTTACCTTTTGGGCTTAAAAGCTATCGTTTTTACAAACTATAAAGCGTTACGGTATCTTTTTGTTAAGAAGGACACAAAGTCGAATCTTATCCTATGGGTGCTACTTCTTCAAGAATTTGATATTGAGATTAGAGACAAGAAAGGAGTGAAGAATGTGATGTCTGACTTCCTATCACGTTTAGAATGAGGGGGGGCGTATCCAAATAAAGAAATTAATGAATAATACCCCGAGGAGACCTTATTTTTGGTAAATCACCTTTTTTTTCATGGTTTGCTAACATAGCAAACTACATTGCCGGTGGTACCCTTCCCATATATTTATCTTATCAACAACAGGAGAGGCTTTTTACTTGAATGCACCCATTATCTTTAGTAAGAACCTATTTTATATGAGATTTATGCTAATGTTTGATTCGTAGGATGTTCCAGAAGATAAGATGCTTGAGATACCAACTCAATGTCATAATTCATCTTATGCAGGCCATTATGAAGCAAACAAGCAATAGCGCGTGTGTTAGAGTGTGGATTCTTTTGGCTTAAATTATTTGAGGATGCTCAAACATATATGATAAATTGTAACAGATGCCAACGAGTTAAAAATATTTCAAAAAGAGATGAGATGTCCCTTTCCAACATTATGGAAGTGGAAGTTTTTGATATATGGGTCTGGACTTTATGGGACCTTTCCCATCTTCTCTTGGGAACACATATATCCTAATAGGTGTGGATTATGTTTCTAGATTGGCTGAAGCAATGAAAACTCCAACCAATGATGGTAAAGTGGTGCAAAAGTTTATTAAATGACTATTCTATAGGTTTGGAGTTCTAAGAGCTATTATAAGTGATGTAGGAACACACTTTTACAACAATCCCTTTAAAGCTATTCTAAAGATATATGGAGTTTATAATAAAGTGGACATACCCTATCATCCATAAATAAGTGGACAAGTGGAGGTTGTCAATAGGGAGTTGAAGATAGACAATGCATCATAAGCATATCGAACTGCATTCAATACACTGATAGGTACAACTCCATTTTGAATTATCTATGGAAAAGCTTGTCATTTGCCATTGGAGTTGAAATATAGGGCTTACTAGGCCATAAAGACATTAAATTTTAATTGGAATGTAGTAGGTGAGAAGAGACTCATAAAACTTAATGAATTGAAAGAGTTGAGATTTAGTGCTAATGAGAATGTCAAGCTCTACAAAGAAATTGTAAAGAGATGGCATGATGCCCATATTGAGAAGAAGGAATTTAAGAGTAGGTACTTGGTGGTGTTGTTTAACTCAAGACTTTGTTTATTTCTAGGTAAGCTTAAGTCCCATTGGAGTGGCTTTTTCAAAGTTATCCGAGTATTCATGCATGGAGCTTTAGAATTGGAGAATAAAAAAGGGAAAATATTCAAAGTGAATGGGCATAGGTGTAAAACCTAATTTGGAGGAGTCTTTTCATAAGAAAGGGAAGTGATCTCTTTTCTTTCTCTTGATTTAGCATGAGTGAGTGAGGAATGGTCAAGCTAATGACCTTAAACTAGCATTTGTTGTTTGTTAAGTTTTTGTAGTTTCTTACATATGATTTCATTGTTTTCTTATTTTTAGAGCGGTTTTGATTAATGAATATCATGTTTGGAAGTGTGTAATTACATTTTAGGGAACATATTCTAGAAGATGTACAAGGGAACTAGTGTAAAGCTATTCAAAATTGGAGGAAGCACTACTATGAACGATTGTACATGGTGATACTCCCATATTCTCATAACTGCTTTGGCTCATTATTATAGTGTTAATTTTGATGGACTAACCCCTGTTTTTCTTGAGTGGTTAAATAAAACAAATTTGAGGAGAGTTGAGATCTTAGAGAGCCATGGTATGGAACTCTAAGATATCAGCTCTAAATCGAAAGTTAAAAATAGAACAAGCCATGTGGGTTCTAGTTCAACAACACTAACAGGTCTCACCTAGTGAAGAATCTGAAGAGGAGGAAGAAGGCTGGGAGACAGTAGTTGAAAAATTAAAGGAGAATAACAAACACCTTCAGAGTTGTATAGACACTACAGAGGTAAAACTAAGGGAGGTAGTACACCATCAGTGCTATCAAACCAAGAAGTTGTTAAAGTTTTTTCCTATGCAAGGAGTCCATGTTCTATCTCCTAAACCATCACCACCCCAACCTCTATAAGTATTCTTGCCCTTGTTTTTATTTCTCTTAATTTTTTTGTTGTATTTTTTACATTGAGGACAATGTATTGTTTAAGTATAGGGATGTATATGCACTTGCATATCATTTGTGTATGACTTTATAATTGCATGGTGTTAGTTTTTGATTTTGTTAGCATTGTATACATTTTCCTTGCTTATGTTCGAACATGGTAATTTAAATTGTAAAGGTACATTAGCTTGTGAATTTTGTGTTTTAAGTGTCTTTGGGATGAATATGCATGTTAATTAGGATATGACACCTATTCTTTTACTTTATCACATTTGTATAGATACGCTTATAATTACATTAATTAAAATTGGTAGGCATTAATAGTAACCTTTCATAGGAGTGATTGACTAAGAAAAAATGAGGTAGGCTAAGAAACTGTGAAAATAAAAATAAAATAATAATAATAATAATAACAATAACAACAACAATAACAATAACAATATAACAACAACAACAACAACAACAATAAAACAAGAAGAAGAAGAAGAAGAAGAGGAAGGATAATAATAATAATAATAATAATAATAATAATGATGATGATGATGATGATGATGATGATGATGATAATAACAATAATGATGATGATGATGACGATGATAAAGTATGAGTATTAAATAAAATTCCTATTCACCGACCGTTTTTAAGGAAATTGATTTAACTAGCCAATTAAGAGTTGATATATAGTTGAGTAAGGGCACTCATGGCAACATATTTGTCTTCACGTCAATAGAATGACACTCTAATCAAGTTAAATAAAACATGTAACTAAGTTGAATAATTGGGGGATATTCATGACAAAGATTTTGCCTTCTCATCAAAGGGCTAGGTGATTGTTAAAGAAAATCTAAGAATATGGTGCTTGTAATAAAATTAAACCTACTGATCTTTTAAAATAACAAGAATTTTCATAAAAGGATACTTAGTGATAGTTTACTTCTTTAATTGACCAACAATAATAAATGTACGCTTACAAGTGTTACAAGTGCACGAATAGGGTGTCAATATTTGGATTGATATGTGTATTTAAATCAAAGCACTTAAACATAAATGGAATAAGTTAGTGTGTCAGAACTTTTATGTGATTGATGTTTATGGCTAAGTTAATTTCATGAGATTTGATGTCATTAAACCATTATTGCAATTTTCCATGATTATGTGTTTATATGTTTATGTGTTTTGTTAGTTTGTGGTTTTAGTTTTGCTCGGGGAAAGCAAAGATTTAAATGTAGGGATGATGATAGGTGTAAAAATTAGTATGTTTTCTAGCTGTTAAATTATGTTTTTTTAGTGTTTTCTTAGTTGATAATCATGTGTTTAGGACTCATATTTATGTTCTCATTAGTGTTTTATGTATTTTGTTTTATTAATTATTATTTAAGGAAAAGAGTTTGATCTTAATTATATATTTCAAGGATTTTTTTGGATGATTTGGTGATGAGTAAAGACAAGAAAAAGTAAAGAAAAGATGAAGAAAAAGTTGGAGCAGAAAGTCTGCCACGATAGTGTAATAAAGAGCAGAAGATCGTGCATGGTTATGCACGATTGTGTAGGGTGTTTACCAGGATGCAAATTTTTTCATACTTTAGATGCTTCAGGACTGTTTTTGGAAGATATACACTTGAAAAAAAACCTTATACAAAATCCTAAAAGACTTAAAAGTACATAAAGAAGCTTAAAACATCACTTAATGGTTGTAAATCATAAAAAAGAAGATCAAAAGTGAAAACATCAAGATCAACTCTAGCTTTCTAGTTTTTTCAGATCAAGGCTTCAAGATGATTTCATTCTCTTCTCTTCTTCTATTTCGTTGCCTTGTATACCAAATCTGAATAGTTATGTTTTGAATATGACTATGGATTTCTAAATTTATATTAGGTTTTTTATTCTTGAATTATGTTATATAACTTTTACTTTATTGAATTCAATATATTACTTCGTTGTGATATCTTTTGTGCTCATACTTAATTTGAATCGAGAGATTGAATCAAGATAATTGTTTTATGTTGGGCAACAAGAGTTGGTACCTTAATATACTTACAAATATCAAGTTAAAAAGCAATTGAAGAGAGATCTTAACTATAAGTTAATTATCCTTAGGATTGCTTCAAATTCAATTGAGTAGTTAGGAGTAATTTTGAGAAATCAAGCAATTACAACTGAACTTTTATCTATTTCAATTGGGACTACTTGATTATATCTTGAGAGAGGGTAATCAAAACTTTTGGATATCTAGGATCAAGCATAGTTGAATTCACAAGGTGAAGAGAAGATAAAACAAGGATAAAATAATCCCTAAGTTTTCATCATTGAGTAACTTCAATTTCAATGTTATCTTTTATTTGTTCAGTTACCAAGTTTTGTTAGTTTACTTGAATTTTCAGTTAATTCAACCATTTGTTACCTTAGACAAAGTGTAATTTAAATTGTTAGGTGACTATATTCAATCCCCATGTAAATGATATCAGTTGTACTATAATATACGACTCATATACTTGTAGTATAGCATAAAACTAGCAAACATTGGAGAAGATCATTAACAATGCTACAAACTAGATTTGTCAAGTAATTATAATAATATGACTGTTACATTTAACTTGACTAATTTATCTTTATATGATGCAGGTAATTCAAGAATAAATCATTTCGAGGAGGAAAGGAATGACAGAGATCAACTTGCAATAGCCCTTATTGTCAATCATTCTCATAATTCTTTGAAAGGAATTAGAGATCTATTGAATATGGCAAAGACTAAATGCATGAATTTAGTTTTGTAAGGATGAATCATGGTGATGCAAGAAAAGGAGGTTTTTAAAAATGAATTAGATACATTGCTAAGATTCATCATTTTTCTACATATTGTGGAAAATATAAAATGTTTAATATATGAAGAAAAATATTAAAAATGTTTAACAACTTGATCCATATGATTGGAGTTAAACTTGAGAAAATTTGAGAATGTGAAAACATATGTAAAATGTTAGTGTTAGCGACACTCTTGCATTCGATGATGAGATTCGGGAAATATAAGTAAACTAATGCTAGTGTCGTACTTGCGACCAACACTTGACTTGTTAATATTTGCACTCATTCCTTCAAAAAAAAATATTTGCACTCATAAAATTTCACAAGTTATTCAATGTCAGAAGCTAGATAGGTGTCAGGCTCGTATATTAGGTAGTTAGCTTTAGAATTTCATATTTTTGTTTAAGTAAGGATATGACTTTTTGAAGTTATTTAATTGTTCCTAATTAGATTATGAAAAAGGTGAATGTGCATTTGCTTTTAGGATATAAGCTTTAGGGATTTTGTATATATTAAAGGCTATCTTATTGATATAGTTTAAAATAATTTAAGACTTTTCTTCAATTTGATAAGAACTTTCTTTTTATTCTTTAATAAGAAAATATGATTTTATCAAGATAACTTGTGGTAATCAAAATACTTATAACTTTAATTCTAATTAGCTAGTTTGATTAGGGTTAAGTAATCTTTACCTAATTTTGAAGACAACCCTACGTAATTTGAGTCTTAGATAGTTTCTAGCCTAAGTTTCACTTTACTAAATATTTAAGATTAAAATTTTAAAAATATCCCAACCTTTTTACTATAGGACAAACTGTTTCAAATAAAATGATATTGTATTCCATTGTATATATTGTATGATCATAATTACATATTATAATAGTGATTTTAAAAAATAAAATGATTATAGTAAGTCACATAAAAATATAAATTTCAAATATCTTCCGAATAAATTAAAAGGTAAATCTTTAGTTTGATTAGAAACTGGATGTTAGTAACATGAAGGCAAAATTAATTCATATCTTGTAGGTGGGTAAGTAGAATTTGGACGAAAAAATAATATAGAAGTTCTAGAATAAAGTCAAAAGATTTTATTTATTTATGGGTTAACCCACGAGGTGTTTTGGGTGGACCTGAATTGTCGGTGGCACCTTTAAACCATTACCATGCCTAGATTAATTTTCTGCTCATGCCTTGTGGGACTCTGAGGGGCGGCTTAGCACTACCACCTAGTATTTAACACTGCTGCATTCACAAGAAGGGTTCGAACCCCTGACCTTGTTTAAGCAAAGATCAACCCCTTATCGCTAAACTTCAGTGCTCGGTGGTAAAAAGAGTTTTAATTTTATATATATAGAAGTTCCAGGGTTAAGTCAAAAAAGTTTTAAGTTAATTATATTCAAATAGTTTCTGTTGAATAAAACTATCATACATCCCTGAAATAGTTTCAAAAGAATTTTGTATTATATAATTTATACTTTTACATTTAGCAATTCCAAAATTCCAATATGAACAACATTCATCAAGGTAATGTTCTTTCAAATTCCCAAATTTGTTGCATTTAATATTTTTATATATTAATGGCAAAATTACATTTAACCCTCTTAGTTGAGCTGTTTTTAGTCCTTTTTAGTTTTTTCTTTCCCTTGTAACCAAAAAAAAAGAACCTATTACCTCCTTTGACCACCAGTCAAAGGAGTTTAAAATTCAAAAAGACATTTTTATCTATTACTTTTTATTGTTATTTCCAGTTTACTCTCATGGCCCAAAAAAAACCATGAGTTACCCAAACTACCCTGGGTTATTTTGGAGGGAATGATTGTGGACGAAGTCAACTCTATTGAGAAGAAAAATAGAATAAGAGGGAATTATCTCCACTCTTCTTTTTTTTTAATCTCAAAATGAACAAATTCAATAAGATTTGAAAAGGTTTGGAGGAAAGGAAACCTTTTTTTGGAAAAAATTGACATTTTCAATTTTTTGTTTTTTTGAAGTAATGGTGAGAAGATAACTCACAAACAAAAATTTGTAATTTTTTCATCAATTAATAGTTAGAACATACAATTATGAAAAAAATGGTAGCTCCAATAAATTTTCTTTTTTAATTTTTTTCATAAATAAATTTTCTTTCTTAAATTGTTTTTATAAATTAACGGTCATGAAGTACAATTATGAAGATAATGGTATTTTTAGTAATTTTTTCCTTTTTTATTAATGGTTAAAATATAATTCATGCTTAAAATAATTTTTATTTTTGAAATAGAGGGCATAATGAAATAAAGCAAAAAAATAGGGGAAACGCATTTTAGTCATCAAAAGATTAAAAGGATATTTTTTTTCTAAAAAATGCAATATGTACAATTATAGTGATGTCATCATAATACATGGGTAAAAAAGTTTTTTTGAATTCTAAGCTCCTTTAACTATTGATCAAAGGGGATAATAAGTCTATTTTTAAAATAGAGAGGAGCATAACATATCAAGGATAAAACAAATGGAATTACATGTATTTTTTTCCTATATTAATTACTGAAGTAGGATAATCCTTTACTGAAAGTGGACTCCACGGCTATAATCCTATTAGAAGTCAAACCCGATAGAAGCTTATAGTTTTTCTGGATATAATAGTTGAGTACCTAGCTGTCAACGTTCATTTATTATAGTTGTGAAATGGTTGTGATGTAGTTGTAGGTTCATCTATTATGGTAATCTTTTAGTTAACTTTGGAGTGTTAAAGTCGGTGAACAAAATCGACTTTAATGGTTATAAAGGGGTTATATGGGTAGTGTTTAAGTAGTGAGATAACAATGAAAAAAGGTAGAGAAAAGCAAAGTGAAAAGAGAATAAGAGAGAGCGAGAGGTAGAGAGCTATAACTCAAAGTTTGTAATATCATTCTTTTATCAATATATATTGCTACTTGTTTTCTAGTGGCTTGTCCATTTTTATTTTTTCCTAACAAGTGGTATCAGAGCCAGGTTCATGACTATGTTTTAAGGATGTGAAAGTGACCAATATGATTTAGCCTCAAATTTCAAAATTGACGAAGACAAAGACAAAGACAAATTATGGAAACTGGAGCATCCAAATGAAGGTACTACTTGGACTATAAGATTTGTGAGAGATTGTTGAAGAGGGCTACACTGAGCCTGAAGATGCAACCGCCGAAGCAACGTTATCAAAGGCGCAAAGGACATCACTTAAAGAATCACGCAAGAAGGACAAGAAAGCCCTATTTTTCATTTTTCAAGGACTTTACGAATCAACGTTTGAAAAAAATCAGACACAAAAACATCAAAGGATGTATGGGAAACCCTACAGAAATCTCTTCAAAGAGTCGAAAAAGCTAAAAAGGTACGGCTCCAATCTCTTAGAGCTGAATTTGAAACATTAAAAATGCAGAGTTCCAAAAAAATTAGTGACTACGTTGCTCGTCTGAAAACAGTGGCAAACGAGATGAAAAGAAATGGAGAAGCTCTTGACAATGTAAGGTTGATGGAAAAACTCTTATTTTCACTGACAAGAAAATTTGATTATATCGTCCCTGTCATTGAAGAATCAAAGGATTTGTCACAAATATCTATTGATGAGCTTATGGGCTCTCTTCAAGCTTATGACCTGAGAATGATCCAAAATGAAAATACTGATGATTTAGAACAAGTTTTGCAAAGTAAGTTATCTATTGGTGGCAATCAAACTAGTTACCAACAAGGCAGAAGAAAATCGAGGAATCTACAAAGGTGCCTCCAGAAGTGGACGTGGTGGATAAGGACGTGGTAGGAACTCTTTTGAAAGAGACCAAACAAATGAAAGCTATCAAATATATGGTCATGGTAGAGCATTTCAAAATCAAGGAAGAGGTAGTTTTCAACACCGAGGTAATAAGTCAAAAGTGCAATGTTATAACTGTAACAAGCACATCCATTTCAGTTATAAATGCAGATCAGCCCCGAAGAAGGAGGAAACAAATCATTTTGTAGTAACAAAAGATAAAGAAGATCGATCGACAATTTTCTTAACGTACAAAAGAAATGAAGAATGCAAGAAAAATGTTTGGTATCTTGATACCATTGCTAGCAACCACATGTGTAGACGAAATGAGCTCTTTACAAATTTGACAATTCAAGGAGAAGTTACTTTCAGTGACTCATCAAAAATTCCAATGAAAGGTAAAGGTAAGATTATGATTACCTTAGAAAATAGAGAGAAGAGCTATATATATGATGTTTATTATGTGCTTGCATTAAGAAACAATATTATCAACCTTAGTCAGCTATTAGAAAAAGGGTACAATATACATTTGAATGATTGCTCTCTTATCATCAACAAAGGTGGAGAATTAATTGTTAAAGTTGAAATGACGAATAATCGTCTTTTCACACTTGATATTCAGTCAGAAGTACTGAAGTGCATGAAATCTATCATTAAAGATGAGTCATGGCTATGGCATTTAAGGTTTGGTCATCTTGGTTTTACTAGCCTACAATTGTTATCAAGAGTAAAGATGGTAAAGGGACTTCTAGAAATTAATCAACAGAATCAGCTATATGAAGCATGCATTAAAGGAAAACAACATAGGCAAAGTTTTGAAGTTGGAAAATCATGGAGAGCTCGAAGACCGTTGGAGATTGTTCACTTAGATATAGCTGGAACATTTGATATACCTTCATTTGGTGGAAACAGGTATTATATTACCTTTATTGATGATTTCAGCAGAAAAAGTTGGGTGTATATTCTTAAAGAAAAATCAGAAGCCTTTAATAAATTTAAGGAGTTCAAAGCAATGGCAAAAAAAAACAAAGTGGGCAATATTTAAAGATACTTAGATTTGATAGAGAAGGTGAGTACATGCCAAAGAAAGAATCGCACGATTCTTAATATGGCGAGAAGCGTGGTAAAAGGAAAGCACTTACCAAGAAGTTTCTGGGCTAAAGTCATTCTATGTGCTGTTTACTTACTAAATCGGTGTCCAAGAAAAAGTGTAAAATTCAAAACACCAAATGAAGCATGGAGTGGAAGCAAGTCAATAGTTAGATATCTTAGAATTTTTGGGTGCATTGCATATGCCCATATTCCTGATAAAAAAAAGAAAGAAGTTAGATGACAAAGGTGAAAAGTGCATATTTATTGGTTATGAAAAGAGGAGTAAGGCATATAGATTGTACAACCCTTTGACCAAGAAGGTGATCATCTCTCAAGATGTCGAATTTGATGAAGTAGATTATTGGAAATGGAATTAAGAAGATAAGAAAGTCCAATGATTATTTTTCGATGATGATAAAGAAGATGACTCCAACACACAAGATGAACAAGGAGATGAACAAACTCCTCCACAGAATTTTACAAATCTGGCATCAACACCATCAACTTCATCACGTAGCAGTAGTAGTAGTAGCAATTCAGGAGGAGCACCTATAAAAATGCAGTCTACGTGATATCCATAATGCCACAGAGTAGATACAGACAACATTTGATCACTTATTGTTTTGTTTAATAGCCGAGTGTGATCAATTAACATATGAAGAGGCTATTAAAGATGAGAAATGGGAAAAAGCCATAAATGAAGAAATTGCTGCAATCAATAGAAAAGACACATAGGAACTAACTAATCTTCCGAAAGTACATAAGGCAATAAGAGTTAAGTGGGTGTGCAAGACAAAAGCTAATCAAGAAGGTAAGGTTGAAAAATACAAGGCAAGGTTAGTTGCTAAAGGCTATAAACTGAGAAAAGGAAACGATAATGAAGAAGTATTTGCTCTCATTGCAAGAATTGATATTATTAGACTTCTTATAGCAGTGGCAACACAAAATAAATGGAAGATTTATCAGATAGATGTGAAATCAGCTTTCTTTAATGGATACCTAGAAGAAGAAGTTTACATTGAGTAGCCACCGGGATATATTAAAAAAAGACAGGAAGACAAAGTCTATCGTCTAAAGAAAGCATTGTATAGATTAAAGCAAGCTCCACGAGCCTAGAATATGAGAATAGATGAGTATTTCTAAAGGAATGGTTTTGCGAAAAGCCCAGATGAGTATGCCTTATACGTGGAGAAAAATCAAGATAGAGATATCATGATTATGTGTTTATATGTGGATGGCATAATCTTTATAAGAAACGATTCGAGTATGTTTAGTGATTTTAAGAAACCTATGACTAAAGAATTTGAATGAAAAATATTGGAGAAATGTCATACTTTTTTGGAGTCGAAATAAAACAAATGGGAGATGGAATATTTATATCACAGAAGAAGTATGCAGAACAAATTCTGAGCAAGTTTAGAATGAAGGATTGGAAACCAATGGCTACACTAGTAGAAACAAGTGTAAGATTGAGAATGGATTCAAATAGAGAGTCAGTAAACCCGACATTGTTCCATAGTCTAGTTGGAAGTCAGAGGTACTTGACTTTCATATGCCTAAATATTATGTATGCAGTTGGATTGGTCAGTAGATATATGGAGAAGCCAAAGTAAGATCACTTCATTATAGCAAAAACAATTTTAAGATATATTAAAGGCACAATAGATCATAGTCTATTTTATACACATTCTCAAGATTTAAAGTTGATTGGTTATTTAGATAGTGATTATGGTAGAGGCCTAGATGATTGAAAGAGCACGTATGGATATGCATTTCACATTGGATCAACAATATTTTCATGGTCATAAAAAAAGCAACAAATAGTTGCTCTCTTGATGTGTGAAGCTGAGTATATTGCTGCAGTAGCATGTACATGTCAAGTAATATGGTTGAAGAATATTTTGAGCGAGTTATATCATCCACAAGAAGGTCCGATTACGGTATACATTGACAATAAATCTGCTATATCACTTGCAAAAACTCTAGTATCACATGGTCGAAGCAAACATAAAGTCACATGTTAAGTTATCACTTCACCGTCCAATAATGGGGATTTTCCTTTTCTCTATTAAATTTCATGGCACGCTTTATAAATCTTAATCTTGACTTGATGACTTGTTTCAACCTTTTAATTTGTAGGAAATACTTCTTCATGCTCATTTAATACCTTAGAAGATTTTCGTATAATGCCTACTAAATAATATAACCCATCATATGCTTCTCCATTTATCAATACCTTTTAAATCAACCAATCAAACCAACTAATATTAATCAAAGTTAGCAAAACAAAATGTACAAATAAGCAAGGAAGACTTCAGAGGCACCATGAAAAAATAGTTGCATCATGATTGACCCAACAAAAGGAACCAATTATACTGTAGATATTGCACAATCAAATGTAAGCTACCAAAAGTTCCGTAGTGCATCAAACTACTGGGAAAACATACGCATTGTTGTAGTTTTGTTTTTCAATACTGAACGAAACTAGCATACTCTCACAGCTAGGTGAAGCCAAATCATAAAAAAAGAAAAGCTTAATTTAAAACACCCAAATTTCTAAACTCATCAATCTTTCAAGAGATCCCGAGACTAATTCATGCTCATACCTTTACCATCAACCAAAAAGTACCGTAAAAATGCAAAATTCAGTGGTCCCTATGCATAAGAACGAAGAAACTGATTCAACCTCATGAGAATCTTTCAATTCATTGCCTAGTCTCCATTTTCTCTTGTGTTAGTTTTTCTTTTTTCTTTTTTCCCCCCTTCTTTTCATGGTCTCGCTTCCTAGGTGATTAATGCATATAAATCTATAAACATAATTCTCTCAAGTTCTACATCACAATATTCTACCTTCCTAGTGCAACATATTTGTCCCTCAAGATCCCAAATGGAACAAGATTTGCTTAAAATGTAGCCGAAAATTAACAAACAAAAAAATCTATATATATACACAAAAATTTGAGAACTGCAAAAGAATGTAGACAGGATAGGAAAATGAAAGGAGAAGCTAAATCAAACGATGGATCTAAAAGAGAACGATGATCGTAGACAAAATAAACCAAAAAAGGAAAAGACATCCATGAACAAGGAAAAGGGAAAACCTGGATATGGTGGGAGGTGCTGATTCGTGGAGAAGGTATTGTTGTTCCGTTTCTTGGTGGGAGGGGCTGCTTGAGGTGAAGAGATATATAGTAAGATTAGATGGGTATTATTGGAAGGATATTTTCAACGTTTAAAAGAAAAATTAAAGTCCCAATTCGTAATTCAATTCCGATGCTTTTTTAGGAGAATTCAATTTATGAAGACATTCCTTTTTTTTGCTTCCAAACATTTGAATCGAATTCAATGCTATAATTAAATCCAATTCATACCATTCCAAACGTCCTGCAAAAAAAGGTAGAGAAAAGCAAAGTGAAAAGAGAACAAGAGAGTGTAAGAGGTAGAGACTCAAAGTTTGTAATATCATTTTTTTTATCACTATATATTGCTACTTGTTTTGTAACTTGTCTATTTTTATTTTTTCCCAACAAATCCTTTGTTGCTGGAAATAGAACGTCTCGTTTTATGGTTACGTTTGTTTAGTTGGTCTCCGTATGGACTTTCTAAGTGGCCAAATTTGACTGCTTCTGGAAGCTGGACCACTCCAACTGGATATGAGTTCATCTCACGTCCTTCTCGTAGTAAGAAGCTTGAAAAATCTCTCTATAAATATGGATGATAGTTAGCAGAGTCTTGCATTCATAAACAAAGTGCAACACTTGTAAACCCAGACCACCATGGATACCTTTCTACAGATACTAGCAACTCTTGGAACCATTGCAATAGTGCTATTGTGTAATCTATGGTGGTCAAAAAAAAATGATCACAAGAAGGTAAGGTTTGCCCCCGAAGTAGCTGGTGGGTTGCCCTTTATAGGCCACCTTCATCTACTTGCTGGTGCAAACAATATTGCCAAAACCTTTGGTTCCATGGCTGAAAAACATGGTCCTATCTTCTCAATCAGGCTTGGGGTTCACCCATATGTTGTGATCAGCAATTATGAGCTAGTGAAGGACCTATTCACTACAAACGACAGGATCTTTTCGTCTCGCACAGAATCAACTCAAGCCAAGTATCTGGGCTACAACGCTGCCTCAATGGGTTTCGCACCCTATGGAAGCTACTGGCGCAACTTGCGTAAGATAGCCATGCTTGAACTTCTGTCCAGTTATAGGCTCAAAACCTTCAGGCACTATCAGGTGTCTGAGGTTAATCACTTGATTAACGACATGTTTTTATTGAGCAAGAGGAATGAGCATCGTCCAGTTAAAGTTGTCTTGAGTGAGTGGGTTGAACATTTAACCTTGAATGTGATTACTTTGATGATTACAAGGAAGAGGTTCTTCGAGAGCAACATTGATGCAAACGAAAAGGAGGATCACAGTGTTGGTGAAACTATCAGAGAATTCATGGACGTTGTTGGAAGTGGGGTTCCTGGTGATATGATACCATTCTTAGGATGGTTTGATTATGGTGGCATAATTAAACGCATGAAGCGGGTTGCCAAGGAATTGGATACTATCATGGAGAAATGGCTTCAAGAACATAAGTCAAGGAGCATCAAGAGTGAAGAGGACAAGAAAGATTTCATCGATGTTCTGCTCTCAACGGTTGAGGATGACACAACTTTCGGCCACAAACGTGATACCATAGTCAAGGCAACAGTACTGGTAAGTCCCCTGTACCATGATCTTTTCTATTTTCTGATAAATAATATGAACGATGGTACATATAGTTTACTCATCAAATTTGGTTGCAGACGATTTCAAAATCACCAATGAAACCACTTAAAGATTTAGATGGTGTTTGGTTTACTACACTTATCATAAAATCATATCTAATGTTATTTACTAATAATAATTCTTAAACAACCTTACTTTTTATTTTCCATTTTACTTCCAAAATTGTTATTTATCTTTTATATATTCTTTGATCATTTTTAAAATAATTTTATTGTTCTTTTTTACCTTTTTAATTATTTATCGATGAAGATAATTGGATTATATATATTGTTTGTAAACGCTGTTTCTTCTTAGTATGCTTCTTTGTCATTCTTTACTTCAAAACATAAAAGTTGTAAGATTTCGACTAAGTCCTTGGTCATGTCACAGGGTTTTATGGTGGCGGGCTCTGACACCTCCGCTATCACCATGACATGGGCCTTTAGTAACATGTTGAACAATAGACGCATCATGGAGCTTGCCCAGGAAGAGCTTGACCAAAAAGTCGGCAGGGACCGACTTGTCGATGAATCCGAAGTCGATAAATTGACTTACATCGAAGCTATTATCAAAGAAACTCTGCGATTACACCCACCAGGTCCATTGGCGATTCCTCACCAGTCCACGGAAGAGTGTTACCTTGGCGGGTATTATCTGCCAAAGGGGACTCGTTTGTTTGTAAACTTTTGGAAGCTGCAAAGAGATCCAAAGTTGTGGACAAATCCCGAGGAGTTCATTCCAGAAAGGTTTCTTACAACAAAAGCACATGTTGATGTTTATGGTCAGCATTACGAGCTTCTTCCATTTAGTTCAGGAAGACGAGCTTGTCCTGGGATTAACCTAGCCATGCAAGTGATGAAATTGACACTCGCGAGGTTACTTCAGGCATTTAACTTCTACAGACCATCGGAAGAGCCAATCGACATGACCGAAGGCCTCCGGTTGGCCTTGTTCAAAGAAACTCCTCTTGAAGTTATGGTAACCCCACGTCTTGCTCTTGAGCTCTACGATCAACAGTAGAGATGGACCAAGACAATGATGCACCATACATGGTCTTACAAAAAGTAAAGATAAATAATATACAGTGACTTGGAAAAACGTGAGCTTTGTTTAAAATAATCCAGGTTG
Source organism: Erythroxylum squamatum (assembly GCA_025629845.1). Classification (NCBI taxonomy): domain Eukaryota; kingdom Viridiplantae; phylum Streptophyta; class Magnoliopsida; order Malpighiales; family Erythroxylaceae; genus Erythroxylum; species Erythroxylum squamatum. The sequence goes on along the minus strand of JAOTBA010000009.1, from coordinate 5,356,559 downwards.
CGAGCTGCCCAGTAATCTTCGTTAATTTATTGTATTAGTTAATATTCAACGTTCAACGCTTATATTTGTTTTGATATATTATAGTATCTCATGTTGAGTATACATTAAAATATTAAGATTTATAAGTGGTAAGAGTTAACCATCAAAATAATTAGTTCTAGTCATTTTGATAATGGTTGACTCAAGTTTAATTTTTGTTAATAGACTCTACGCTCTACCCGTATTAAAAATTCTAATATAGTATCAGAGTAAGTTTGGTCCAGAATTTTTCGGTTGTCTGTCTAAATGTCCAATCTCAGCGACCTGATCTAGTTACCATTGCGTTTATTTCAAGTGACAACTAGATGTCTAGTCCCAGTTGTACTTAAGGGGAGTGTTAAAGTATTTCATATTAACTAAACATGAAAACATTAAAGGATTTATAAGTAGTAAAGATCAACTATCCAAATGACTAAATCTAATTATTTTGACAATAATTTATTTAAGTTTAATTTTTATTGATAGAACCTACACTCTGCTAATCTTAAAAATTGTAGTCCCATCTTCAGATTATTTTCATATCATATCCATATTTTTCTGAATATTACGGAGTTACATTATTTTACGAAATCTGTTGAAAAAGCAATGCTGAATTACCTGTTTGTCAGATCTCAGGTGATTCGCGTGGTAAAGGTAAAGTATGCTCGAACAAAGTTTTGTCTACTAAACTTTGAAGTAGATGGATTCATAAAATATACCATGTCTCTATTAAGACGGCTGGATTTTAGTGAGACGTGGAAATTACTTCACACTCCAATAATGGAGGTAGGCGGAAAAAAAGCTAGTCAATGTATTTCTTCAGCAAACCTGTCCTTCATTTCATATGGAAAGATACAATTGGCGGGAAACCCCTGACGTCATTTTGCAAGTTATCTTCGTCTAGCCCTAGCTCAGGCCTTTAAGTTCGTTGCAGCGCAAAATGAGACCTTGAACACCCCAGCTAAAAATTTGTGTTGTCTGTGAGAAGCGTTGCAGAAACTAAATCCAACTGGCTAACTCAGTTTTACAGAGATGCACATGAACGAAGAACCTAAAGCTAGCTGTCTCGACTGCCATAGAAGCGTCTCGATCATTGGCATCCCCGCTACGGAAATTCTAGCGAGCTGCAAGAATAAGTGTGAAATTCTGACAAAAATTAGTAAAAAGAAAAAATGCCTCGGCCTCAGGGGAGTAACCCACGACTCTGCCGGACAAAAGGATGGCACCGCCTACTCGACGCTCGGATACGTCTCAGGAAGATTAGGGAGATCTGAGTTGCGATAGCCCTTTCGTTGTTGTAATCCTACACCAGCCACCCTCGCCAAAATTTAAACTCCCAGTCATGTTGGTATATAATGACCTGAAAAGGATCGGTGTGACGCATAGATTTACATGAAGCCTAAGATGTCATGAAATATAAAGCATTTTCATCCATACACTACAAGAAATCATCATTTTACCGACGGAAATTACCGTCGATAAATTACCCATTTCTGTCGGTGAAAGTAATCACCGACGAAATTTGGTGCCTGAAAAAATTAGTCGGTGAACTTCACGGAGGTAAAAATACCGACCGAAATATTCCGCCACAATTTAACGAAGGAATTTACGACGGAAATTTGTTGTCAGTATTTATATAACGACGGAATGGGCAAGTAAGATTCCGTCGGAGAAATTTAGCTACGGTTATTTGGTCGGTCGGTGAGGCGAAGGTATCTTCAAACCCTTTTCCGACGGTTTATTTTACCGTCGGTAAATATAGTTTTTTCCGACGGACAATTTTCCGTCGGTAAGTGCTAATAATAATTTTTTTATTTTGGTGTTTTGTTGTTTTAACAATGTTATATTATATATATACTTTATTTATTTGTGTTACATTATATTATTTGTTCATAATATATTAATTTGTATATATAGTTTGTTTTATGAGAAAAATAATAAATAAAAAAACATATAAATAATTTAATTTAATAATTAAAAAAGAAGAAAGAACAAATCTTATGTTTTTTAATTGAAAACAAATGACAATGTTATGCTAATGTCGTGGTTATCATGGATGCTCTGAACTGTTTCCCCCCCTCTTTAACATTTCCATCTCCTGCCTAAGCTGAGCCATCTGCTCCATGTGTTGTCTCTCCTTGGTCATCTGCTCCACCTCCGCTCTCATCTTAGTAAGCTGCTCCATCTCCTCTCTCCTCTTAGCTGCCTGCTCCATCTGCTCCATCGACTCTCTGATCTTTGAAACCTGCTCCAGCTCCGTCCTCATCTCCTCCCTCAACTGCTGAGTCATCTCTGCTCTCAACTGTTCTCTCATCTGCAGACTAATCTCGTCTCTCATATTAGCTATCTCCTCTATATGCTGTTGACGTTGAGTAACTAGCTGCTCACTTTGATTAAGTACCTGCTCCCTTAATGTGTCCACTGTGGCCCGGAGCTCCGAGACTTCATGAGTTTGCGATGGCCGAGCAGATGCTGCTGTACTAGAAAGGGAAGAGCGCGAATAGCAGGTGTTTGCATATGAGCTGTAACATCTCACCCCCAATGGGAAGGGTAAAATAGTAATTTGGAAAGGGCCGAGAGTGTTTAGTATTGTGTTGCCATACTCATGCATATTCTTACACGTGAATAGTAAAATTTGCACATGAAACTGACTGTACATGCATTCATGACATTCCCGGTATATGTGCCTAAATGTAATTTTTGTGAAAAAATATGATTTCGTACTTGAAAAATTAATTGGACTGGACTGTTATGTGTTTTGCATTTTGGGGCAATTTTGGAAATTTTTCTGAAAATTTTCGGGGAAAAAGTCTGGACTGGAAAAATCGCCAAGTGGCGGACTGATTGGTTTCTGGCACTGAAATTTCTGTCCAATGGCACTGAAATATTGGGTACATGATTTTTGGATTGTAATTTGAGCCATTGAAATTGGATGAACCAAAGATTAAAGTCTATTAGGGATTCTTTTATTCAATGTTATAACTTGATTTTGTGTTTTTCCTCATTAAGTGCCAAGTGTCATGGTGACACATTAAATTCATTTAATGCTGGAATTACACCCATTCATCCACGACATTCTAGAATACCAAAGCTTATTTCATTGTTTTCACCTATTCTCTCTTCTTCCTTGCTTGCTTTCTCCACTCACGACACACCTTCTTGAATGGGATTTGTTTTGCTCTTTTCACAACTAGCCTCTTCAAGATCTTTGCTCTCTTCATTTTGTCTAAAAGAAAAAGAAAGACCTAAACCTTTCCTACTTGAAGAGATGATGGCCGTGTGTGGTAGGAAAGTTGGGAGGAGTTAGAGAGTTGAAAGTTGGAAGCTTAATTAGGTAAATTATATGTTTAATATGATGGTTTTGTAGTTAATTAACTTATTTGTGATGCTATGAAATTTTAATGGCATGGAAATTGTGTTGGAATATATGGGTGTGTGTGTGTGTGAATTCTTGCCTTGATAAATGAGTGATGTGTTGGAAAGGTTTTGGAAGTGAAAGTAGGTCTAGAAGAGTGTATGAAATGGATGAATGATTGAGTGAGTGTTGCTGGAATTTTATGGATTTATGTTCAAGGATAGGTTATGAGTTGGTTATGGTGTAAATAGGGAGTGAATTGAGTGTTGAATTGGTGTGATCAAGGTGGGTTAAAAATCTGGAAAATGTGACTTGTCCATGTTTTAATGTTTTTGCCATAACTTGCTATGTAGTTGAGCAAATGAGGTGAGGCTTGTCTTGAATTAAAATTTAGGTATTTGGCTACATTTCTTGTGAAGAAAGTGCTGCCCAATTTTGATTAAAAGAGTGTTGAATCTTGCTTTGAAAATGAGGTATAGATGCAGTATGAACAGTACCCGAGGATTGTGACCTGAATCTTTGAAGCATTTTTCTAGATTGCTTTAGGTTGAATTAGTGAAATTGGTCTAAATGAAAGTTAAAGCCTTCCTTGTTATCTTTCTATCGCCACTAAGTATGCAATTTTTCGATATGTAGATTGAGAGTTATGGCCTGTTGATTTTAGCCGTTCATGTACATTGTGTTGGAACTTAGTCCTAAATGTAGGTTTTGTGAGTATTGTGCTTTGAAGCCGATTTCTGGACTGTTGGGGTTTTAATTAGCTCAGATGACCTTCTGGAAAGTTTTAGGGGATTGAATTAGCTTTAAAATGAGGTATGGTATGCGAAATTTGGATGTAAGGATTGTGAGTTATGAATTTTCAAAGACTGGACCTGAGTTAGGTACTCTGTTAGTGAACAACCCTTAACAGGGCAGCCACATTCATGGGTGAATTTGACTTAGTTAGAGATGGAATTTGCTTCTAAGTTCTTCATGAAAATTGTAGTATGTTCTCTGATCTTTTTATTGGTATAAAGTAGGAAATTTTTGGACATTTGGGCAAGGAGTTATGGTTTTTAGAAAATTGTTG
>JAOTBA010000009.1:5331120-5351914 GCA_025629845.1 Erythroxylum squamatum | reverse complement strand
ATAACTGTTACGCAAGGCATGACATATTGTACTCAATGCTAAACATCATTTATCATCTTCAAATAATTAAACATTTGAATAAGAATACACTCAACTCTTAAGATGATGCAACTAATATATGAGATTAGGGCAACTGATCCTTAAAAATAAGTTAAATATCAAATAAAAGAGTGCAGTAAGCTACTTCAAATATATAAGCATCGACACGACTTATTCAAGAAATTCTCCTAACATACACGAGCATACTAGGTATTTGGCACCACTATATCCAACCTTTTTTGTTCGTTTCCTTAAATCTTATTAAGAGGATGCAATAAGTTCAGAGGTTGCAATAAATCCAGATACGAGCTAAGTCAAAAGAGTTCCATCAATTATAAGAAAATAGTTTGGCAAACATATTGACAAGAATTTGAATCATTAAATGATAGGGAAACAACAAGAATAATTGACAAATAGCGTTGCTTAAAGTAATTGAAACAATTACTTCCAATTTGTTTTGAAAAGGGGACTCAATTCATTAGCTAGGGGTAATTTGTTAGCCCCATAACATATATAACACTATTCTGCTAGATATTGGCGAGACTTGGTTCAAGACTATAAACACTTAGGCATGTAAAATGAATAAAGGTAAGATAGGATTAACCAAGGTTTAAGGTTCAATTAGCTGTGATTGATATGTTTTAATGAAATCATCAGCTTAACTATGGTGACTCAAACTAATCATAGCCATTTTTTGATGGACAAAGGGATAAATTATGATCAAATATTGGTAGGAAATATACTATATCATGGGAATCCATAAGTTGGACCATGTTTATATTAACTTGAAACTTAACTATGATCTTTTATAGAGATCATGCTTGATGTGAAAAAGTTATTGCGTGGCAGCATAAAAGAAGTCGGAGGACACGACAAAGAATGAGAAAGTGGGTGAGGTGTCTTAGCTTCACTTTTAACATGTTTTCTTTTATTTACTAGTGAACTTAATGATTTATAATGTTAACTACCTACTAAAGTATTGCTTGAAGTGATTGGAGGTGTCTAGCACCAACTAAGTTAATAGTCTTAGTTTCCATAAGTATTATATTCTTGGCCATCAAGATTCCAAATGCCTTTAAATAACTAAGCATGGGAAAAAAAGATTTTCAATATAAAGAGAGTTAGATCATTATTCCTTTTTAACTATTGTAAGCGTTAATAAAAGTTAGCACTTGAATTGTGTCTTAGTGCATTATTTCTTTTTTAAACACTGTTCATTTTTTAAATTACGGCAAAGACATTTGTTTACTTAAACTTTTATCTAAAAAAACTTAAAAACTTAAACATAAGAGATTCAATAAGAATGACTTAAAATTGTGCAAATTCAATTATTATGTAAAGACTTAGATGCATTTTAGTGCAAATTTAATGTCCTTACTAGTCTTACCACACCTTGCAAGAGATGAATGTGCAACTATAGCCAATAAATTATCACTGTAAGGTAACTAATATTATTATTTGACAAAGGAAATAAAATTTAGCTTATAATTCAAATGCCTTTATGTTACAAGACATAAAAATAGTAATGAATAAAAAGTACTATATAGTTTGATATCTTTTGTGATCATTTTCTTCTATGTTAGGATTGTAGTAAAATTTAGAAATTCACAAATACCCTTAAGGTAAAAGTAACTAACATAGGGATAATTTTATAAGTCTTTCGCCAATATTTGTGAACACTTAATTTTGAGTCCTAATTATTTCTGTATTTCTTCGAAAATTAAAAATTCCTCTTCCATGTTTGTAATTTATAGTCTAGTTTTATTTCATATTTTTTGTAATGTTAACCAGATTTTATGATATTATTTTTTGTTTATGTTAAGATTAATTATACCATTTATTTACAAATTTTCACTAATTTTCATTAAATATTATATTAAGATTAATTATACTATTTATTTTCAAATTTTTACTTATTTTCAGTCAAAAAATATCTTTAATCGAGATCAACGTAATTATAATTAAGACTATTCATTTTTAGTTTATATATACGTATTAATTAAGATTAATAGAGTTATTGATTCCATCGAATGTTATCCTACATCAGAAGCAACTTGGGGAAAAGATACAATATTATGGCAATTCAAGGTCCAGATAAACAATTACTTTCAATTTGTTTTGAAAAAGGGACTAAATTCATTTTTTAGGAGTAATTTGTTAGCCTCGTAACATATATAGGACTATTTTGCTAGATATTGGTGAGACTTAGTTAAAGACTATAAAAACTTAGGCATGCAAAATGAATAAAACTTAATTTACTTTTTATTTTGTTAATCAAACTTAATTTACTTTTAACATCTTACACCTCTTTAATTTATCATTTTTATTTGAAATAAAGGCTTTTAGAGTTTTTTATTTTACGTTTTCATGACTAGGATTAAGTTTTATTTTAAGATGTTTTTTAATTATGGTTTCTTATATTTTACATGTAGTTTTCACCCTAATCCTCTTTCCCATTATCAGAGACTACGTTATAAGTTGAGAACCCTATAAGAGAAATAAAATGAGAGAAAGTTAAGCTGAAGAAAAATGAGAAATTTTATATACTCATTTAAAATTATAAAAAATGATTTTTGACATATATTAAATGGTCTACAATCCCTTTTATAGTTAATATAAGAGTTTAGAGATCTAATTTTAATTATCCCTAAATTAAATATGTCATATGCATTGACACATTATTATGAATCATCAACTTTATCTTTGGTAAAATAATTGATTTTATAAGAGGCATTTTAGAGTAGTTTTTCCTTTATCTATTTTATCTTTATTTAATTTTTTTAGTGTACTTATGTTTTAAAAGATATATAATTCAAATTTAATTAAAATATCTTCCCATCTTTTCTTTTGGAGGAAGCTTTCTGTAGATATAATTAGTCAAATATACCATTTGTTAAATTTATTCCAATAAATAATTTTTATTAGATCTTAATTAATAGAAATGATTAATAATTCATCATTTAGTTTGAATTAAATCATCATACTCAAAATTTGAAATAGTTAAGGTGTGTTTTAGGAGTTATCAAAATTCATGAATATGTAAGACTTGAATTTATACAAAAACAACTACATTGGGCCTCATTTAACCCTTCATCCTAGCCAATACCTTCTAAATATATAGTGTGCGTGTATATGGTTTCATAAAATTATCAATGGATATTATTGAAACAAAATGTTTAATAATTTCATATTGTGTTTTAACCAAGTAATTAAACTGAGATAATAGGAAATTAACTATAAAAATATTAAGGAATCTAATAACTAGGCCACATGAATAATCCATGGAAGTCGATATATATATGTCTTTCCATAACATGCATAATCTTGGAATTAAAGCTTAAATAATGTATAATTTAGGTTTACATAGAAGAGCAATAATTTAGGTTTACATATAAGAGCAATAATTTACATATAAAAACTCAAAAACCTTTAGGATATTCACATGCATATATCGGAGAAAGAGGGGAGGGAGGAGAACTTACTAACCTGTCGGAGACAAGGAGGATGAGCGGCGAGCGGCGAGCGGCGAGCGGCGGCGTCCTTGGAGGAAGATGAAGGAGGAAGAAAGCCATAGGAGGAAGAGAAAGGAGAGTAGCTAGGGTCTGCGTCCGTGCGAGGAGGAGGAGGAAGGAGCAGAGGCGCTTAAATTAAAAGCAAAACGACGTCGTTTACGTTAAGTGAAGGGCGCGTATCCGACGTGTTAACCGACGCCTTCACCGACCGAAATGGGCGTCGGTACATATATTTCACGAAATTCAGCGACCGAATGGTTTTCGGTCGCAACAACTTTAACGCACAACCAATTTCCGCGACGGTTACGCTCTTTCGGTCGGTATTTCCAACGGTTTCTATACCGTCGATATTTTTCCGTCGCTATTTAACATTTTCCTTGTAGTGATATATCAAAAGTCTCAAAAATTGTAGCTAATAGTTATTAGCAACGATTTATATTTATCGCCAAAACATCGGCAAATCTCCGTAGCTAAAAATTATAGGCGAAGTTTTTTCTGTAGTCTTCATTAATAATTTTTGCCTATGCTTTATTTTTGTAACGAAAAAGTATTAGTGACGATTTTTCAAATCATCGCAAATATGTTTTCGCTATGAAATGTTTTCATAGTTCAAGATTATTTGCTACATTTTCAAAAACATAGCAAAAAGTTTTTAGCCAAGCTTTTTACGACTTAGCAAAAAGATTTTAGCTACGTTTTTAAAATATATTTAAATTGTTAATATACATTTTAATTAAATGTTATACCATATTAATTATAATTATCTGTAACATTTTTAATTCATATTGTTGTATATAATATTTCAATTTTTTGTTAATTTATTATACAAAAATATTGTACAAAAATAATTGATAATTTAAAGTATTGTAATAAAAAGTTAAATATCATTAATTTTTTTAAAATAAAATATCATTAAATTAGACCAACAAAAAGAATATTTTTCGTATACAAGATTTTAATTACAACCTTAACAATTCTTATAGATAAAATAATAAATACAGAGACCAGTTTGCAAATTATAAATGTCAAGATTACAAAAAAAAAGTTACAACATAATTGGGACAACTAGTTAGGTTTCTCACGAGAGTAACTTCATACCTCAGTCATCATATACGAAAGATAAACTATAGGAATCATGAAAGTAACTTCAAGATCACTAGAATGCCCGAAATTATGCATAATTAACCTAGTTTGTTTTCAATTAGGAAAGAAAAAACTTTTCATATAGGAGACTAAATAATTGTGAACCTTTTATCTGAGGCAGAAGATAATAATCGTTGAAATGATAATCGATGTTAATGGTGTTGCTAAAGAAACTGAGAAAAGTTTTGGTTTCTTCATGCTCTGCGTCAATCCACCAATCATTTATATCTCAACTTAACACGAGTTATCAGAAACGCCAGGAAGTTGAAATCCATAAGAATTGTTTGCCAGGACCATTGCAAGTCAACAGAAACAAAGTTACCATGCAAGGGCATTTCAATATTTTGCTTCTTCATCACAGTTAAAAGTAAATGCTTACCTCGTTTCTGATTAATAAAACAGAAGCAATTACAGGAACAAACTCCATCTTGCTAGTGAAGTGGACAATCCCAAGTAACCATTTAAGCTGTTGCAGAGTCGAAACTATGATGGCTGCACCAGCTGTAAACCCAACAAGAGTCGCCTTTGACAAGAAATTAATGATAAAACCTAACCTGTAACATAGAAACAGGCTATTATTAATATTCAAGATCACGGAACCAGTACCCTTTCCTTCCAGCTTCTCACAATGTTATAAAGTTCATGAAGAAGTATGATATTATCACCTTAATAATCCTAGAGAAGCCTGAAATAAACCAGCAAAGAAGGTGGCAGTGAAGGCCAGTTTAAGATAAAGAATTGGTTCTTCGATAGGCTGAACTGCCTCACTCAGCATAGACCCCATGACTAGTGATGCTATAGACATCGGACCAGCCGCAAGGTGCCTGGAACTCCTAATATATGATTAAATTAGAATATTTAATAAATAAAGATTAATATAAGATATTAAGTTTTATTTAGTCGTAACTAATATTTAATTAAAATTATTTATAATTTTAAAATTAAAATTAAAATTTAATTTTAATTAAATTATTAATATGTTCAAAATTTATTATAAATATACTTAAACTTTAATAAAACTGATTCAAAATAAAAATAAATTATATTATTGCTTTATTATAAGTCATTTTCGAAATAAAAAATGACCTCGTAACTAACCAGATACCGTATATGTTCTTATCCCAAATATGTTTTGATATATTGGTAACCAGGGATAATATGAATCTTGTTGTCAGACTTTTATGGCTGCAGGCTCAGAGACCTCACCCATCGACTTTAGAACGTGTCCGTTAGCTAGAGTGAACATTCATAAATCCGGAGATCTTATCCTCCAAGCATCCATAGAGCATTAACATCTTACATCTTGTTCTGTCTCTCTCGAAGCTCAATCGAGCCACACACCAGAGATAATCAATTTCACTCGGATCACGACACACCACCTGTTAAAAGCTTCCACAATCAAACCAAATCACTGCAAATCAGGAGTTAAATTAGGAGAGAATATTTCCACAATAAAATGTAATTATTTTACGATTACTACCATAGTTAGAAGAGATGTAATACTATAAGAGGAGTGACTGTAAACAGTGATTAATATGATGAATGGAAATGATTTCCAGCCTTTTCAAACTATTACTATCGTAAGACCACCAACCTCATCCATCAACTTGTTAAACATCAAACGTGTAGTCTGATCCCTAAAACGTGCCCAGGAAATTTCACAACCATAAATTTGGGAAAGATGGATCTGCAAATTCCAATGAAATGGACGTTGACAAGTTGTAATGAAATAGTAACCACTTTTTACCGAGTTGAGTTAAGGATTGCCTAGCATTTTATATGATTGTGGTCTGAGAGGGATTTTGAAGTATCTCTCTTTCTTTAAAGCAAATTTATACAAGTTGACATAGTCATTCAATGGATTAACTCTTTTAAAATTGAGTCAATGGTAGACTTTAAGTGTAAAAATTAGGATAAAAAAATTAAGGGGCAAGTTTACATCATATATAAAATCTAAAATAAAGTTGATCTCAATCCAATATTTATAAGTAAACTTACAATTAATTTACCAAATAATTATTATCTAATTAAATTAATGTTCATATAAATAGTATTTAAAACTCATAAAAATTATATTCTTTTATATTTGTATGTAATTTAATTTTTTAAAATATAACTTATTAGATAGAAATGTTTAAAATTTTTATAATGAATCAAGTTAATATTTGAAAATGAAGTGCATTTCATCGAGTGCATGCTTAAAATGTCTTCAAAATTTTAAGTTGGACTTTAATTAAAACTCATATGCAAGTCTATTTTAAGGTAAATTTTAAAAGAAAACATTTGTACAGAGGCTAATCTTATCGAGACCTCTCTAAGTAACTTTAAAAATTAAAGAGTTCAAAATCAAACAATTCGTAAGCTAATTGTTTTAAGTTATTGTAATATTATATGCATATAAAAAATGCAAGCTTTAATGTGTTGTATATGAATTAAGGAGTTTATCTGTTGTGAATCTGATTACTACTTCATCAAATTGTTATTAATGTATTAACTTTTTTGTAATTGTCCTCCTTTTTCTTGTAGTTTCTTATAATTCCTTCTAAATGATGCTTGCCATACCCTTGAATATGAGATTTTTAAATTAAAATGAAAATTTAAATAATCTTAGATCAACATCATTTAAATTCCTTATCTTAAGAAGGGTTTTTATTAGTATTCAACTATTAGTTGAGTTTCTCATATAAGTTAGAAAAAGATAGGAGTTGACTTAAGCAAATTGTTTGATGTTGAGATGTGGACTGAGCCAGTTATGGGTTAAAAAGCCAATTAGATGAGCAATTATTATATCTTGTGGACTTTCAGTTTCTACATGATAGCTGTAGATTGCATCATATTTTAGTGGGTAGTTTGGTGTGTGTTTAGTTGTTAATTTGATTGTTTAGTGCATGTACTAAGTTAGAATTGAGTTAGTTAAATATTTGTGTTTTAAGTGTTTTATGGGTTAGAGCATGCTTTCGAGCTTCAATGTTGTGTATTTGAGGTACCTTGATGAGTTTGCTAGTATTTCAGGGTTAATATTGAAGAACGGAAGAGTTTCGGAAGAAGCCCGAACCAAAATAGAGGGCCATGATCGTGAAGCATTAGGGAGGAGCCACAATCGTAACAGAAGGCTCACTCATGGGCTACGATTGTGGCTTGCGCGATAGAGCACGCGGACAACCTTCCTAACTTGAGTTTTTGAGGGACTTTTTGAACTTTTTAGGCATAGGAAAAACCTTACATTTGCCCTAATTAGAAAAGATTATAAAGAGAAAAAGGGGAGACCTGAAAGGGGAGCCTCCATTATGCCATTTGGGGAAAGCTTCAAGGGAGAGAAGATGAAGAGAGAGAAGAGGAAAAAGAGGAGAGAGGAAGCGGGTCTTCTGAAGCTGCTGCCTTCCTAGGTCATTTGATCCATGTTCTTTCACCTTTCTATCTTTATTTGCATTCATTGAATGTATGAGATGATGATGGATTGTATGATGATGGATCTTGGATTGTTAATGATGTTCTAACTTTTTCTTCGAGATTTTACCTTGATTCACTGTTAATATAGTTATTTGTGCGTTATTGTGATTGAGTGTTATGATTAATTGCAATATTTGTATATTTCGGTAATAAAACGAGAGGGTGAACTGGATAAAAATGATTGGATTGGATTAATAAGAGTTAAATGATCCAATTGACCACGTGATTAATTATATCGCTTATTGTGCAAAGTATGTGAGACCCGATAGTTTATTAGATAGCTTAAGATCTAATTAGAGTTGTGGGTCTTTTGTTAATTGAGAGATTGCAAATTCCATAATTCAATTAGGGTTTATGATTTAGGGTTTAATGATTATAACTTAAGAGAGAGTAATCTACCCTACGATAGTTTAGAACCGACACCACAATAACACATAATTGACTATATTAGCATTGATGATAGGGAAATCCCCTCTCTCACAATTTGGCAACTTTTCTTGGTTAATTTCCTTTGTGACTTTTGCGTTGCTCAACTTCAATTTTTTTTGCGTTAAACTTTCGAGTTAAATTCTTGATAATCACTTTCCCACATTTACTTTTCTTTGCAATTTTTTTTCAATTTATCAAATTTCTTAGCCTTAGATAACGTTGGAATAGATTAATTCACACTTCCTCGTGGGATTGACCCTTCACGTTAGGGGTGAGCATTATTCGGGCCGGCCCGAATTAATTCGGGTAAGGAAATTCTAAAGTTCAGGTAATTCGAGCCGGCCCGGGTGTTACCCGAATTATTTTCGGGCCGGGACGGGTAAGGGAAAAAAAATTCGGGCCGGCCCGATTACCCGAATTAGGTTTAAAAAAATTGTGAAATAGGCTAATTATGGTAATTCGGGTAAATCGGGCCGGGATAATTCGGGTAAATTGGGCCAGGTAAATAGGTAATTCAGGTAAATCGGGTCGGGTAAGTTCGAGTAATTGAAAGTTCGGGTTCGGGCCGGGTAAGGCAAAAAAAATTTCGGGTAATTCGGGCCGGGCCCGAACAGTGAAAATCCGGCCCGAATTACCCGAATGCTCACCCCTACTTCACGTACTACAAATGACAACCCGTGTATTTGTGGTATTTTGAAGGCCATAAATTATAAAGCTTGCAAAACGGTTAATAAGTTTTTGGAGCTGTTGCTAGGGAAGCATAGGATTAGTTTAGTTCTAATAGTTTAAGGCATTTTCCTACTCTTGTGTCCGTGGATTTGCATGAACACAAGAGTTACTAGAATTTCAAATCGTATAGCTGAAACATTAGAGCTTGATATTGCCCATCTAGAACGTGCCATTAGAAGGGCTCGGCGTGAAGAAGAAACTATGGCCAAGGAGTTTAAGCAAGAATTCAATCAAGGAGTCTGACAGCGGGTCGTAACGCTAGTCAAAATAAAATAACTAAACCTACTTCTATAGCAGTGGTGAGTCTAAGTCAATCCCACAGAATGTGTGTGTAAAGTTGTTGAAATAAAATTAATCAGTGTTTAGGTTTATGGGGGTTTTGGATTTTTCAAACAAGAAAATAAAATGAAACTAGACTAATAAAAACAAATTAAAGAAAACAGGCGAAAAATGATAAAAGTGGGGAATTCGGTAGGGACCCAATTTTTTGGTTAAATCTTGGCCTATACCCTAATTAAACATATTTCAATGATTTGTTATTCTTAAATCTCTCATAGCAACTATTAATCGTAGGTTAATAATTAACCTAAGTTTTCCCTTAGGTAGTGTTTAATCAAGATACAATCGTTAATTAAACCTAAATACCAAATAACTTAGGATACGATATCTAGATTCAATTAGGCAGTAACATTACGAGTTAGAAAAACTGATTAATCAAGGCAACAACCACATACGATACGTCATTTAACTTAGGTCATATTATCTTTAATGATTACGAATTTATCGCTACACATGAATTTCATTATAACAATTACGGATTATATCGAAATTCTAGCAATGAGTTTACAAATAAACGATTCATTGAACACATTAAAATAATATTTCCACAATACCCAATTCAATCAACACAAGATAACATAATCAATTTCTAATGACAGAAAGAAACAACTAAAATAAAGAAATACACTTAAACTCGAGTCGTTAGCATCGAAGTCACCTCCGAACTGACATCGGAACGTTACCCCTCCATAAGTCTCCAAATTATCATAGCTTTGCTGCTTTGAAAATGTCCCACCGAAATTTTTGTAGCGCCTCCTCCTATTCTCTGTCGCAAACTACTGTTCTCTCTATTTTTATTTTACGCTTCCCTCTCTGTTCGTTACTTCATTTATTTAAAAACCCTCCTTTTAACATGAACGACAACATTTGCGTTATTTGTGTTTGCGTTAAACGCAGACCATTACATGCGTTTGAGTTTTTACTAGCTTTGTCTTGACTCTCCCCATGCTACTGCGCTTCCTACTCTTTGTTCACATTTTCTATTTAATTCTCCATATTAGTATTTTGCTAATATGGATAATGGAAATTTTCTTTTTCATGACATGTATGTGTCTACGTGAAAAAATAATTTTCAACTACAAATCTACGTGGCCTAAAATATCTAATCTAATGTGCAGAAGAGGTTACAAGTTAGGAGCTTTAGTCTATATAGATGATTAGTTGGTAATTAATTGACACGACCCGCCTTTTTGGACCGTGTTGGCACTAGGGAATGGGTAAGCTTAATGCCACCAAAATCTGTAGTAAGCCTAACTTTTCTATATTCTGCTAAAAATCTGGCATGACCCATTCGTTTGTCTGATTAATCCATATACCTGCTTAATAGTTTTGAATGAAGTAAAGATCTCAATCTGCAATTCTAACATACATTATCTACTTATAACCTGCCAAACTATGATCATCTCATATCATCAACTAACATCATTCTCAATAACATAGCATATCCATACATGTGTCATGTACATATGATTATGACAAACCATGGAGCAGCTATAAGCATCTACAATTAACATCATGCCATAAACATTACTTGTCTGTTTATCCAAGCGAGTCTCAAAAGGCTTGGATTTCTCTCTCGTATGATCTACTAATCCCCTGAAATGATAATAGTGAGAGGTGAGTCTACAACATGACTCAGTGAGATATAAACATGCTACCATGCTTGTGAGGCTAGGTAACACAAGGCTAGCTTCAGAAGAATGGTCTGTGGCATTATAATCAACAATACATGGTATCAATGAATAAACAAGTAGAAATTTCAAATGCGGCAATCACTTGAGTATCAATAATAAATCTCATTATGAATTGTTCTATTATAAAAAATGAATCTAGTTTTTGAATTCTTTTCTGGGTTCTGGGTTCTTTTCTGAGTTTTAGGTTCTTTCTGAATTATAGTTTCTTTCTTTGGTAGAGTTCTACAGGATTTCTAATTCTGAGATTTCTCATTTCTGAATTCTAATTTTCTAAATTTCTTAGGAAGAGATAGAGACATGTTAGTATGGCGTATCTCCCCTTTTCTAAATCTAGACATGGTTGGCCTAACCCTGGAGGCCTGCCCTCTCCAGGTAGGACCCGGATCTAACCCATCACCAGCGGGTTACCTATGTGCACATGGTCTGGTAATATACTCCATCAGCTGGGTATCCTGTGAACTCATCAATCATGGCTAACAAGAAAAACATGATTCATCAAAGAATTGCAATTAATAGGTTCAACATAACAAGGGAACCAGAAGATGCAAAGAATCTGAATATCATCTGGCCAATCTAGCATACATCATGCTAGACTCAATCACATGGAGTCATATATCAAATAAGTCATACAGATTCGAGAACAATTCAACAAGCTGCAAGTTAAAAAAAAAGGATTACTACACAAGTATAGTAGCATGGTTATACTCACCTCGACTATCTTAGGGGTTCTGATCTCTTTTCTAATTTTCTTGAACTTGAGAGGTACTAGGTACGACTTCTAGTTCTATTCCTCATCTGCTTTCACAAGCTATTGGGTAACATGCATAAAGATTACATATACCCGCATTAGTCATTCTTACATAATTCTCATTTCTTAACATATATAATTATAAACTTATATTTTCTTCTATAATGGTCAAATTGATTTTAAGACAATTTTCCCTTGAAATTAGGAGTCTTGGACTTCATTATATACAAACTTAGCTCACAATTTCGAGTACATGATTCTTTATGTCTTAATTAGCTTAATCATACTTGAACCTATTCGATTTCACTGATTCATCCGCGTAGGTCTCATTCTCGAAGGCATAACTTTTTCTATATAAGTCCAATGTTTTTCAAAATTTCCATACCTCTAGTTAACACATAAATTCACATTTTTTTCTTTTCTGACCATTTTCTAATTCGGTAATTAAGGCTTCCAAATATCTCATTTACAGTCAGTCTTAATATTCTGTCATGAGTTGGACCCTTCCTAACTAAAATCATTATAACTTATTCATTTTTCTTATCCAATTGAGGTGATTCAAATTGAAATTTTCAATAGACTCATATGGCTATCACATATCCAAAGAAGGCTTAAAAATGATGTAATTTGGATTTATTGTGATTTTTCCAAAGTTGTCCTGTTTCTGTTATCTTCTGTGTCACTAAGGTCAGTAACACTCTTCACTTATTTTGCCATATCTCACAGGATACTCATCCAATTAAAATTCCCTTTATATAACACTTATATGACACATTTTCGAGCATTTCATAAGAAGAACTCATCATTCAATTCTGACTCTAAAGTCCTCAAATAATTAACTTTCATTTCATGTTTCAATCCCGCTTGTATTCTAAACCAGTTTCAATTCGAAACTTATATCTCATTTGTTTTTTGGGTCACCCTAAATTCGTAAAAACCTTCAGGGATATAGTAGACACCTATATCTACAACTTTCAAGTTTTGAGTTTCTTCAAATTCACACGTTAAGCAGCTCAAAAAATTTGTATAAGAAGGACCTACGACTCTGCCTCCCTTGGCAGCTTTGAACTCCAAAACCCTAGGTTTTGGTTTAAGCCCAAATCACCATAAAAAATGAAAATTTCCTCATGTTAATTAGTCATTAGACATCAAAGAATAAGAATCCATCATCAAAATCATCAAACCCATAAATTTCATCAAGTGGGTTTCATAGTTATGGCAAAAGAAAGTGAGAAACTAAATTCCAATCGGTAGAATCAAGTGTCGGGACCGAGGCTTACTGTTTTGTATCAACTGATCAACTTGATTCTCCTTCACTTTCTTGTTACAAAGCTTGAAACTTTTGAGAGAGGAGCTTCCATGGTGAATTCGGCCAAGTGAGGGAGGAGAAAGACAAGTGTTTTGTCTTATTTGCACTTAGCTTCCTTTATAAGCCACTCTTTTCATTATGTACAAAAATGTCGTTCTTTAAAATCCGCTCGTACAATTTCCTGTAACAACCGAAAAAGTGTCAAACATCATTAATTTGATGTCACCAAAAATTATGATTCACTGTCCTGGTTTTAATGACATTAGTCTCAAATACTGATTTTTTTCCCGTTGTACTAGGTAAATCAGATACCGGGTGTTACAAACTTCTAGATACTGAATTGCTCAAGACCATGGAAAGACAAGCTTTAGATGTAGTTCCATACGACCTTGAATTTGTAATTCCCCTATGAAGTAGAAATTAAGGATTCAAAGGCTTACAGAAGGAGATAACAAAGATAAAGTTCTTTTACAACCCTATATTAGCAAGAAGGAATCAAAATAACATTTTCTCTTTAACTAACCCAGCTAGAATTACTTATTGGGAATAAGAAGATTTAAAGAGAATGGCTTTCAATTATTTCATATACATCTGAGGTACTTTTTTAACAATATGTATTTTGTGCATATCCTTAAAGAATTATTCCATATTCATTTGTTGCAGATCAAATGAATCATCTTATAAGGCCTTCACTATATCAAATATCAGTAAAGCCCTTTTCAGCTTAAATCCAAACAAGGCCCTAGGACTTGATAGACAATTTTCTTTAAAAAATTATAGAGATTATCTATGGCATCTAAAGCAATACTCAAATTCTTCTCCTTGAAGAAAATGTTGAGAGAGGTAAACAAAAATTTTACGAACCTTATCCCTAAGTTACCTAATCCCAACATTTAAAGGATTTCAAGCATATTTCTTGTTGTAACGAGATTACAAAGTCATATCTAAAATGCTAGTAGCAATGAGGCAAGGAGTTGTAAACTACTTAATCAATCCAAGTCAGAGTGCATTCCTTCAAGAAAGAAATATTGATGACAATATTCTCCTAGTTTATAATTTGTATAATAATTTCCATAACAAAGATTCATCCAAAATTGCTTTATAAAAATTGATTTTCATAAAGATTTTGACTCAATCAATTGTGTTAAATTAACGAAGGTTCCAATTTGTGTTTTGATAATAACAAAACATAATTACTACTAATGTGTTTATTATTTTAACAAAAAGAAATATTAAAACAAAAAGAATCCACAAACTCAAGAAGATATAGTGTGAAGTTGAACAAGAGAAGTTAAAGTTTGCAACTAAGGAAATGAAGATCAAAATAAGAACAAAAGAAGATCAAGGCTCATCAAGGTTATTTTACATTTTGTATTAATATTTGTAATCCTATTTTGTTAATTTGATGATCCAAAAGGCTCACCATGCATAAACATTTCATTTGACTTCGTTGCATGAGTCTTCGAATTCATCAAGAGGTATTAAAGCTTTTGTTTTTAGTATAAAAGCCTTTTAATATTTCAAATAATCTTTGAGAAATTTTTGAGAAGTGTTTTAATTATATTTAGATTAAACAAATTGGTTTTAAGTATTTAAAGTTATTAAAATCATATTTTGAGGGGGTGACTGGTCGACCTGTATGTGTTAAGGGTTGACCAATATAAGATAAAATTGTTAAATTTGATGTATCATGAGTTATAGCAACATTAATTGATGTATTGGTCAACCAATGTGACATATTGGTTGACCAATATGTATACTGGATGAGCAATGTCCAACAACTAGTGAATCTAATGTTTTAAGTGCATATTGATCGACCAATGCGTCGAATATAAGCACTTTAACTAGTTCTTAGCTTTACCAACTATTTTGAGTCCCAAAATATTATAAATAGGTGATTTTTCATTTGAGCATTATTATGTCATATTTGTGTGAATGAGTCATTTTAGAGTTATCAAATGATAAAGTGAGGTATTTTATGTTGTAATATTTGGTTGGGGTAATATATTATTGTATTTGGAGGGTGATACAATTGAGATTAAGATTCCTCTTTACCTTGGAAGAAGGTTTCCTCTTTATTGAGAAAGATTGTACAAAAGTTATTATTTGCATTAAAAGTAAAATTATAATGAATTCTGATAAAAGTTTTAAGAGTAGATATAGCCAAGGGTTGATTTTTGAACTACTATAAATTGGTTTGCATTCTCCTCCTTATTCTTTTTTAACTATTGCTCAATTATTTGAATAATTTATATTAAGCAATTTCCTCATATTTATTTATATTGATTGTTGTTAATTGAGTATATTGGCTAGAAAAATTGTTGAATTTTGTGGATCCCCAATTCACCTCCCCTCTTGGGTGCCATTAGGGACTAATAAATGGTGTCAAAGTGGATCTATTATGTTCGCATTTCTAACGAAATCTTATAGCAAAGATCATAATGACATATTTAGGAGCATCATCATCACCATTCAGCTAAGAGGGACAAAGCATTAACAAACCATCTTTTTTTAATGAAAATGATTATCTTTATTGAAAAACTAGGGTAAGATTCTTTTTAGTGGCTGAAAGTGTAAGAGGTTTAGGAAATAGTGTCAAATGGTCCTTTTATCCTACAAAAATTATAAATAACAAAAAGGTACCCAAATTAAAGAAAGAATGGGAAACTCAAGATAAGAGATTAGTTTCCTTGAATAAGAGGGTCATACGCATCCTATTTTGTGCATTAGGAAACAATAAATTTTATAGGGTCTTTATATGTGAAACAACTCATGAAATTTGGTATACTTTAGAAGTTATACATAGGGAACCAATCAAGTGAAAAATAGAAGTGTAAGTATGCTAACACATCAATATGAAATGATTCAAATACAACATGATAAGAACATATCTAGCATGTATACTAGATTTATTAATATTATTAATGCTCTCAAAGGTCTTAGAAAGACCTATACCAACGTTGAAATGTTAAGAAATTTGCTTAGGTCACTCCTAAAGACATAGGAAGCTAAACTGATGTCACTTCCAAAGATGTAGGCATTCTCTCCTCCCTATCCTCCTTATCCTCTTTAAATTATTTTTCAATTGTTTGAATAATTTATAATAAGAAATTTTCTCATATTTATTTATATTAATTATTATTATCTTAGTACATCGTTAGAAATTTTTTTAAATTTTGTAGACACCCAATTCACCCCCTCTTAGGTACTATTAGGGACTAACAAATTGGATTTTCTGATTGTCTAGTGGCATTTAGATTTCCTTAAACATTCACTGAATGGATCTAACAATGCATTTTAACTACATCTTATTATATATTAGTAAATGGAGAAATAGCACAAAAGTTTAATAGGGAAAAAGGAGTAAACCATGGGGATCCCTTTCCCCTACCTTTTATCATTATGCATTGAAGTTCTTACTATGTTAATCTCTTTTAACATATAGCAAAAAGGTAAATTCATATATTATAGTAATTATAAGGCTCAAAAGTTGTTCAATTGGGCTTTTTACATATGGCTTACTTCTACTTAGTAAAGATGATCCTAATTCAGTTAAGATATTATAGACTCTAAGAATTTATTAAGGCCCACCATTATCCCAAACAAAAGATAATTATTTTTTTTTGCAAGTCCTCAAGACTTAATGGATCAGTTGACTAGGATTGTTAGTATTCAAATTTCACAAACATTATTCAAATATCTTGAGTTGTCCATCATAATAAAAGGACCAACATATAAAGATTGTCAGCCCCTTTATATGAATATTGATCTTTACTTTATAGATCTTATAGACAAGTGCACCTATCAAACTATATTATAGTGTCAATGAAAACCGAATGTCAATCCTATAGGGACTATAAGTACTAGTAATAAACTCTTTTATATTATCTAACTAAAAAATAGGATGATGATTAGTTAAAACTAAACTAAAATGAAATTCAACATAATAATAAACCAGAGCACAAATAACACCAAGATTAATCAATATCAAATAACTAGTACCTAGTTAATAAATTTTCTTATGCTTTTTTAAGTATTAACCCTCTATCATGTAACTCATATTAATCATTGAATAGTGAAAATTTCTACCTTATGTTAATATCTTTCTCAAGACTATAAAAAATATTCCTCAGTTGATTAACTGAAACCTCTTTCTTGTTAAATCTCCTTAAATCTCTCCCACGTATCATATAAAGCCTCCGAGTCAATTTGATCAGAGGAGGAGATGTCATTCCTTAGTTTAGCAATCTTAGTTAGTGTCATTCCTTAGGTTAAGGGATGACCTAGGTAAGAATTTAACCACTATTTTGCTCTGCCCCTCAATAAGAATGAAAATAGTATTAATCTTATTGCATTGTCATTGGCACAATTGACCTTAAAGGTATCACAAATTTTCAGAAATTTTCTATATACGGGCTATGGTCCTTATTTTCTAGCCCATAAAATTAGACAGGCCATTGCACCATTTGAATGATACTCTGTTTAATCTCAAAATTATTGGTGGTAACAGTAGGTCTCATAATGTTGGACTTCATCCCTGTTAAGTCTATTCTAGCTTAATCGAACACGGTCCTTGGTTTGTTTGCATAGTTTATGATCCTTTAGTATTAATCTAACCTTCTAAGTACTATCTATGTCAATTTAACTCGAACTCTCAAAGTAAGGTCCTTCAAAGGTTTCTACTAGTCATCCTCTCAATTTCTAGATCTTTGTCAATTAAATGCTAAAGATTTCCTCAGGTCATAAACTAACCCAAAGACTAGTAGAAATAACAAAATCAATTAGTCGACAATTTTTTTTTACAAATTAAAAACAAAAGGTAAAAAGAAATAAAATGAGAAATAATTGCTAGATTAACAAAATTTTGGGTATTCCTAATATTCTAGTCCCTAGTAAAAGTACCAAAAACTTGATATGATCACTAATATTTCCTATATAGATCTTACAGACAAGTGCACGTATCGAACTATAGTATAATGTGTCAGTGAATATCAAATGTCAATTCCACAGTGACTATAAGTATTGGTAATAACCACTTTTATGTTATCTAACTGAAAAATAGAATGATGATTTAATTGAAACTATATTAAATTGAAATTCAACATAATAATAAACCAAGACACATATAACAGTAAGATTAATCAATATCAAATAACTAGTACCTAGGTAATGAATCCCCCTAAGATTTCTTAAGTATTAACCCTTTATCATACAATTCAATTATTAATCATTGGACCATAAAAATTCCTATCTTATATTGATATCTTTCGCAAGACTATTACTAATTAATCCTCGTTCGATAAAGTAAAACCCTTTATAGTTAAAACATCTAAGATTGCATTACTTGATGCATGAATTTCACTATTATGTTTAACCTTAATCTATAAGATTTATGTCGACCCATCTTTAGGTTTATAAGCAAATCTTTCCAAATATGGTAGATCTATTTATACAAAAGGATTTCTTAATCTTAATCATATAAAATCATACATTGAACTAGTATCCCAGACATATTAATTGAAAACTAAAATTGCATAATTGAATCATAATGAATCAAAAAATTAAATCAAAAAATTGCATAATTGAATCATAATGAATCAAATCACAAAATCCATCCTAACTTAAGGCTCATCATACCTAGGCATCAAACAAATTTAGTTCATAAACATAAAAAACATAAAAACATAAAAAAATTAGAAGAATAATTAAAAAGCAAAAAATCTATAATAGGTATATATATCCCCTTAAAACTTTCATAGGAAGTTGTGCTCTATCGGATCTTTAAATTAACCTTCATGTTTTCCGTTGTCCTAGGTTTATAATTGTATCTCAAAATCTAACTTTGCCTCTAACTCCGACTCTAACTGCTCTCATGTCTATTCTTCATAATTGTCTTTAGTGTAAAATTAGGGTTTCTGGAATAAACACAGTCAGTCATACAGTGATGTAAGTGATTGTGTATCTAAAAAACACTTCAAAATTGAAATTTTACATGTTCATATGAGCTTACACGAGCATATGGCATGGTCATCTATGTGACTTACATAGGCGTGTATCTTCACACTAGCAAAATAATATCTTTGAAGCTTTAGACATTCACAACGATTTACACGGTCCTTTACACGATCATATATGTTACTTACATTAGCGTGTTCCTCTAAATAACTCCAATTCTTCAGTTTTTGGCCCAAACTTCTCTTAACTTTCTCTTCTTTTGATCCATGAAGGTAATTAAGACCTAAAAACACACTAATAACAAAATAAGTACCCCAAACTGGAGCAACCCACTCTCGTAAGACACGTACCTAGCATCCTAAGTGATGTTCAAGTCTGAATTCTGCAAGGGTGGCTGCTAGAACGGTCAAACTATTGAAAACTTAGCACAAAATTTTCAAAAATATCAAACGCGTACGCGGAAATCAATAATCAAATTCGGGCCCATTCTTTTCTTTCATAACATCAAAATCACATTTATTATTATTACACTCAAGATCATTCTCATTAACAAACCTTTCTACTTTGGAAAGTTATTACAAAATAGAATATTCAAATATACTGGTTACAATAATTGTGGAAGACTTAATTTGATACAATAATAAGAAAATACAAATGCGGACGCAAACTGATCCTCACCTCTACCGCTTACTTGAATGCAGTGGCAATACTCCCGTTTGCCCAATGGGGTAACTCTTCTAAGCCTGAAAAATATTGCAAATTTTGGGTGAGTTTTGCAAACTCAGTGAGTGACCATCCTCGATGGTTCACTCATCATATAACACATGCAATTCGCATAATTCACATCATTTCATTAATAATCATATTGAATCATATACACTTGATCAATCATTTCACATTTACATTCAAAACATATCACATTCACAAGTCATTCAAACCATTATAATCATTCATATCATGCATATGCGGTGCACATGAGACTCACTTTCAATTTGTTACTTTGTTGTGACTGAGTGCCTTTTTCACTGGCTCATATCCTTTAGTGGATACCGGGCTGGCCCATATCCCATGTGGATACCAAGCTGTATCAGATAATGTCTCATATTCCTTAGTGGATACCGAGTACATTCATAATTGAGCCTGAATGTAATGGATATCTTTAAGCTCTTTTTCATTGGCGAATCCGGTCATAACTGCCTTTATCTTTCATGCATTCATGTAATGGAATGCATCAATCACATATGCTCAATCGGTCTACTTTCTTTCAATTTACACATTTCATCGGACCTAAGTTCGGCATTCAACATTTAAGTTGAGAATACACTTTTTCATTTATATGCATATTCACATTTCTCTTCAGAACTCAGTCTGGCATTTAACAATCAATTTGTGTTTCACATATTTCGTCAAATTAACATACAAGGAGCACTTCTATTATTATTCATGC
>JAOTBA010000009.1:5316588-5331020 GCA_025629845.1 Erythroxylum squamatum | reverse complement strand
GGTCCATTGGCAATTCCACACGAGTCGATAGAAGATTGTTACCTTGGTGGGTATTTTATCCCAAAAGGGACTCGTCTATTTGCTAACTTATGGAAAGTGCAAACAGATCCAAAAATCTGGTTAAATCCGAAGGAGTTCATGCCTGAAAGATTTCTGACAACAAAAGCAGATGTTGATGTTTATGGTCAGCATTTCGAGTTTCTTCCATTTGGCTCAGGAAGAAGGTCATGTCCTGGAGTTAACCTAGCAATGCAAGAGATGACATTGGCACTTGCAACATTACTTCAAGCATTTAACTTCTATAGACCATCAGATGAACCAATTGATATGACAGCAGGCTTAAGTATTGCCCTGTTTAAAGAAAAGCCTCTTGAAGTTTTGGTGACTCCACGCCTTCCTTATGAGCTTTATCAGTAGTAGAAATTGTGGAAGATATCATTATATTCATGTTCATGTTTTAAATAAAGAGAGGCCTACCTCTTACTAAGTATAATATATGTCATGGTTGCTTTTAAAAATTGTGATCTTTGCAAAATATTATTGGTTTAACATTCATATGTGATTCATCATTCCTATTAGTTCTTTTCTCTTTTATATTGCCTTATAATACACTACCAATTTTTTTTTAGGATGACAAAAAGGTAAAGGAAAACTATAGACCCAATTTTTGAGTTTAGATGTCACTTCCAAACATGGTAAGATTAAAAAAATCAGGATATTAGGTATAGTCTAAAACTAAGGCTTTTAAGATCTAGCCACATATTATTTACAAGCCTAGAATTCTTAATTAAAAAAAAAACAAAGCAAACAACATTTTCAGTGTTCTTACCTCTCTATCAATGCTGAGAGCTTAGCAGACTTGGACATTAGGTACATAATAAAACGAACTAAGTCGCAATGATAAAATTTAATTGTAATTGACTTTGTACATCATCACCTATTTATACTTTGTACATCATCAAAATTAATAAAATAAAGTTTTCAACCATATTTTCCTTATAAATGTGAGAAAATATAATATATGATCCTTTTTCTTATTTTATATGAACTTAATTTTAATAAAATTTTCTCTTGTATGCACCATGTTACCTAAATTACTTATTTGTTTACTTACTTTTCACGAGTTCATGATCTTGGTCAATGTTCTTAAAATTTTAAATCTATAATTAAATTTTGATTTTTTTATATAGATCACCTTTTACTAATTTGACTTAAGGTGAATGCTTGTCCCAAGATTTTGAAGCATTACTTTGTCTTTAGTGTATCTCCAAAAAGAAATTATTCAGTGGCCAGCAACTTCACTTTGAAACAATATTTAATAAGTTCTTGATTGATTATATATTTATTTTCAAATGTTTAATGATTAATATTATGATGTGTCTAAGAAATTTAGTTTGGTTTTGGCATAAGATGGAGGAATAAGAACTAAAATTAGCTAAATTCCCATCCTTAGTGTCGTTCTATCGATGTTTGATTTAATTGCCTTCGTGGGGAACAAAGGAGATGAGTTAGGATGAAGATGGGGCAAAGAATGGAAGAATTGGAGTTACTATGATTTACACGTCCGTGTAATTGACTAAAAATGTGTACAAAGTCAAAGATATTGTTTAAGGCACCCTTATGTCCTACATGCCCATATGGAGACTTACATAGTTGTGTAAGTGGGATACACGACCGTGTAGCTCACTAAGAACATATAACTCTGCAATTTCTACCAAATTAATATATACGATCACCTATACATTTGTGTAGCTGATTGTGCATAACCTTGCAACCCTAATTGTGTACTATAAAAGGGCAATTAAAAAGCAAAATAGGGTATGTATAAAGATATAGAAAGAGGCAGATTTTCTTCCCTTTTGAGAGCTATGAGTAGTTACTCTTCTTCTTTCCAGTTTTAAGGGGATATCGAGGTCGGTGAATATGTTTGGGCATTGATCAATCTTAGCGATGTTCTTAAATCTCTTTTGAAATTAACTATGTTATTATATGTTTAAAGTTTGGGATTTATGTACAAATGATTTATATAGGTCTCCTAGATTATTCATATATGGATTCATTTTCAGAATCGATATTACAATCCATAATTATTGTAAATCTAATTTATTTGTGGTAAACTA
This sequence comes from Erythroxylum squamatum, assembly GCA_025629845.1. Lineage (NCBI taxonomy): Eukaryota > Viridiplantae > Streptophyta > Magnoliopsida > Malpighiales > Erythroxylaceae > Erythroxylum > Erythroxylum squamatum. The sequence goes on along the minus strand of JAOTBA010000009.1, from coordinate 5,328,900 downwards.
ATGGTCATACAATATAAAGATAATATAGCATATATTAAATGACCTAGGGTTATGTAATTATTGCTTAAATTAACCTATTTTCCTAACCTATAATGTAGGTATTATACTAAATTTAGACATCTTATTCTAGGTTGTTTAATAGCTAGACCTAATTAAAAAAAATTTAATTAGTTACTACCTAAGGGATAACTGAGATTAACAAAGCTTGTTGTTAATATATGGTTAATAGTTCAAAAAGAAGTACGAGAACAACATGATAATTGATTATGCACATTCTTGTTAGTTTTATTATTTGATTTAATTTGTATTCTAAAGTTTTTTTTTGCATCAACTAATTCCCCTCCCCGCAATTTTATACACTAGCTTATTCATTATAAAAATTAATCACACTCTTTGTGAATACGATTCTTTATCATCACTACTAAAAATTTATTATATAGAGTTATGTTTTATTTTCTAGTATGTTCGACACGTAACCAAAAGTTTTGACACCATTGTTGTGGAGTGAAGTGATTTAGTTTTTATGTTTGATATTAATTTGTGTTTTGTATATATATTTGTTTATAATTGGTTTTTATATTTGTTACTTGATCTTTTTGTGTTTGTTAGTGTTTATGCATAATAATGACTACATCTCCTCTTTAAGAGCTTATATAAATTTATCCCAAGATCAAAACGACACTGCAAAGATTACGTAGGGAAAATAAAAGAACTTCAAGAATAAAAGGCTACATAAGGGAGACTGAGGGTCCGTCGTGAGGTTAGAAGAGGAAGAAAAACAAAAGAGAGAGAGAGAGAGAGAGAGAGAGAGAGAGAAGGAAAGAAAAAAGGGGAAGAGAAGAGGTGAAGGAAAGAAGTCACCAAGGTAAGTCGAAATCCTGGTTTCAATTTCATATTCTTCGTTTGGATCTAATTTACATACATTTAGAGCATGAATTTCTAGAAACTCAAAGAACAAAAGCTGTAGAGATAGTCTTAGCTTGACCTCTGCAAAATGAGCTTGATAAAATGTTGATTATAGCTTAAGTTATGATTGCTTCCCTAATAGTGCCCGTGATAGACCTCTGTGCAGGAACCTTGTATTATTTCTTGATTTTTGAGGGCTTTAGAGCCCGAATTAGTCAAAGTATAAAACATAAAAAAATGATTATTGATATCTTATTGATGGTTCTATAAAACAGGTTAGCTAGAAGATGTCTTGATAATGATTTATTGTTGTTTGAACATTAGTTGCCAGTCTGTTTCTTACCAGAAATAGGACAAAATTTGGAAGGGGTTTGTTATTCGAAGGGGAGATTCCATTCATGTAATTTTTGGATATATTAAGACTAATGAAGTGTAGTTTTAAAGGGCACAAGAATCATGGTATTTGGATTTTTGTAGAGAGAGTTATGATTAAAAGAGTATAGCTTGTTCATAAAGGAACATTAGGAAGAAAATGATATAAACATTGCATTTAAAATCGCATACATATTCTCTCTATTCATTATCGGTGATCGATGTTTATATGTATGTCTAATAGGCTCTCAGATTAATTTTCAATACCCAGATATTATCGGGTGTTGAGGCAATAGCTCGTTGGAGTGTTCTGTGAGTTAGCCTAAATGTTTCTCATTATGGTTGATTTATTTTTGGTTAAATGTCAGTTATTGAATTGTTGCTTATATGATTGTTACAATTCTGGATATTGTTGGCCGGAGGAGTTTGATATTCAGAACTTATATAAAAGTGTTTTTGATTTTATTGTCAATTGTTGACTACATGAATAATTGTGAAATGCTTATTTGAATTAAATTGATTGTGAACTTTGGACAATCAGTTATTGATAGAAGAAAATGATATATGAGATGATTCATATAATTGCGTTTGACATTCATGATGAGATAATGAGATTTGTGATCAAAATGACCAACACGCAAACATTCAAGGCAAAAAGCTCGTAATCAGGGCCTAAGGCTTGTAATAAAAACTCAGGGCTTAATGTTCGTAATGTGATTAAGGCTATAATGCTCGTAATATGATCAGGGCTATAATGCTCATTAAGCTGGCAGTAAAAATTTGTTGAAACCTGAGACGTGAATTGGCATATTTGATCACAACACAAGGAGATAAGAATGAAAGCAAATTTTGCATTTTCGTATACATGTTTGATTAAATTGAATTGTGATTTTGAAATACATTTTGATATTTTTTTAAAATGTGATATTATTTACTTGAGTTTTGCCTAAGTTGATGTGCATTATTGAAATGTAACTTGATATTATTGATTATGTGGTATGTTGATTTGAATGGTCCTATGTGATATGGTTTGCTGAGTGCATCGAGGATGGTTCACTCATTAAGTTCTCAAAACTCATCAAAATTGCAACATTTTTTTTAGATTTAGAAGAGGTTTCGAGTTAATTGGAGTATAATACACCTACGTTTTGGAAGTCATGGCTCAAAGGTCCAATCAACTGAATCTTCAGAGTTTAGTAGTAGTTTATCAAATGACTTTGTTTTTACCATAAATTTAAAAACACTAACGACCCTACAAGTTTATTGACGGAATTGAAGTTCCATCACGAATTTTCTGTCGGTAATCTTTAATTTTCTTGTAGTATTTGGCTCATTTAATGTCCAAAAATTATGTCAAATTATGGACTTGCTTCGTGACATTTATTGGAAGTTATTAAAGCGCTTCTTTGCTATTTAATTTGAATGGTACTGCTGAGTTTTGTCTCTAATGTTTTTCCTAATTTTTCTCTTGATATTAAATATTATGTCGATAGTGATCCGTATGATATGCATTCTACAAGTGGCTTTGGAATTTTATGTGTCTTAATATTTTAAAGTGCAGTCCGTAAGAAAGAAAAATGTGCGTTTACGAATGACGCTTTCTTCTTTGAATGCCTGAGTTTACAGTAACAGATTCAACAGAAATATTCATTCTAATTAAGAGAAATTATGATCAGCTTTGAAAACATTCCGCCTCTCTTTTACGTCCGCGGTTAATAAGGCAAGTTCTGATTAGATTTCTCTTCTTAATCTACTTTGCTTTTAGCGAAAGAATTCAATTGATCTCCGTTCGCAGAAACAGAATTCAAATATTCACTAATTTTTATCTCGGTGGCTACTGGCTAGACAGTCGTCAGTTTGGTCTATCAGTTGGACTTGGGAGGGGTGGCTAACAGTACAAAACAATAAAATATAAATTAACCCATCAAATCCAAAGAAGCTAAGAGGCGTCCAGAAGTAGACACCGTCGCAGCCAGGCACAAAAATTAAATCTGACTCCAAAGACTGGCAGAATTATTGAGGATCAGCTGGGACCATTGACCCTTGAAAAGAATTTGGAAAGACGAAGAATGACTTTCATTATTTCCAGTCAAAGACAACATTGAAACCTTGTGGAACATAAACAAGCCGAAAGCAATGGACATAGTTCAATTCCAGGAACAATAGATACAACCAATTATGTTCTATTTGTCAAATAAAATTAATTTCCAAATGTAGGACAAATGTTTCACCATAAAATGTGTCAATATATATAATAGGTCTCCCCATTAGAAAAAAAAAATCCAATATACTAACAAAAAAGCTCAAAAAAGACATAGAAGGTGGGCTAATCTTGTCGCAGTGGTTTGAACTAATCATCTATTAAGGCGATGCATTGCTTACGTTCACTTATATATTTAATTGAGTGCTTACAAAATTAGATACAAACAACCCAATGAATTATAGATAGGTAGAAAACCTAAGATGAAAAACTTCTAAGACTATAGGTATGCTGCCTACATTCTTGACCTGTCTCACAAGTATTAGAAACTCGGCCTAACAGGAAAGAAAAGTGTGTTTATTAAATACTATGAGGAATCAAAAAATATGTGTTCATAGTTGAATGAGGTAACAAAGAAGAAACTAAATCTAGACCATGAGAGGTCATATTTTTAAAAAAATGACTTTCTAAAGTAAGGTGCAATAAGAAAAGACCTATTTTATGTGAGAATCTTAATTATAGTAATTTTATTATTGGGAATCATATAGGTTGCTTTATCCGAGAGCGAGTAGTCTAGCACTTGAAGGATTAGCTCAAGACCAACTTAGGATACAACCCACTAAAATTTTACCAACTATATTTGATCCAGGTGAGAGTAATTATGATGTTTATAAATATGTTTCTTGTTAATCTTGTTTATTCAAAGTATACATGGAATAATTCCCAAATGTTATTAAAAAAATAGGAAAAATTCACATTATTATCCTATAGAAAGAGGATGAGCTAAGGAATGTACATCAGGCTCTTACTAGTTTTACTAAAGAAGAATGAATGAAATCAATGAAAGAAGAAATGCCTTATTTAAGCTCAAATCAAGTACGGACTTGTTTGATCTCCCTAATAAGCATAAAGTGAAAAGTTCATGATAGTATCCAAAAAATAAGCCATACCTCATAACCAAAAGATATACATAATAGGAAGGAATTGTTAGTGATGAGACATTTTCATCTGTTATGAAGTTTGCTTCAATTTGTCTAATCATGGATATATTAGTTAGTTTGGATCTTGAATTACATTAAATAGATATAAAGAATGCTTTTCTAAATGTACAATAAAAAGAAGACATCTATATGGAACAACTTGTAGGTTTCATTAAGATGGACCAAGAACATAAAGTATATCAATTTTTAAAATAAATTTACAGTCTACAACAATCCTCAGGACAACGGTACATTTGTTTTATAACTTAATTATTTCATATTATTTTCATATACTTAATGAAGGCCATTATGGATATATGAGAGATTCAAAGATAAATGACTATGAGTTTGTTAAGAAAATCAAATACTAGTTATCATCTGAATTTGAGATGAAAGACATACGTGAAGATGAATACATTCTTAGAGTTAAGATTTCAAAAGATCATTCCCTATTCTAGAGTACTTGGAACTCTCATTTATGCCATAATCTGTACAAAGCTAGATATTTGTTATGTTTTATAATGGCGAGAAAATATTAGTCAAACTCAGGACAAGCACATTGGAAAGCATTAAAGAGAATATTAAGATATCTAAAAGGCACTGTTAATTATGCATTGTGTTGTTTAGGTAACGACCTATATATACAAGGTTATATAGATGCAAATTGGCGAGGAGATTTAAATGAAAGGTATCATACCTTTGAATATTTCTTTTCTTACTTAACAATGGTGTTATGTTAAAGAAACATAAAAAACAATTATATGTTGCCTTATCCATAATAGAACCTAAATTTATTGCATTTTCAAAAGCAATTCAAGAAATCATATGGATTAAATGATTCTTGGTTAATTTGGGAGTCATTTAAAATGAGACTGATATAATAACAATCAACTGTGATAATCAAGTAGTAATCACTTATACTAAAGAGCCTAAATTTTATTGTAAAACTAAGCATATAGATACCAATTATCATTATGAGAAAGATATAACTACATAAGAAAAAGTGAACATGCAGTATATATATACACTAGATATGGTGGTAGACCCAATGACATAATTAAAACATATATATTAAGCATGTGAAGTCAATATTAATATGTAATTGATAAAAATTTCTATATGTTTTTTCATTCAATTTATTTTTATGTCTAAATGCAAATATAAGTTAACATTGTTTGTAAAGGAATAAGTACTGCATAGTACTTGATTCTAAAATACATTGACTTTATATGATATATTTTATGTATGAATCCAAAGTTATATCAAACAAATAAAATTTTAGTCCTCTTATATGGGCACTTATAGTAATTGTGAGGACTATAGTTGAGGTAGGTTTTAAGTTTATTATTAAGGTGATAATGAAGAGCAAAAGCAAGAAATTTAAACCACGATTAGTAACTTGGATGAAAAGTCAAAAGAATATTAGTTTAGAGTGATCATATAGTTATTATATCTATATTAAGTTTCCACATGAGAGTTCAGAAAGATGAATTTAAAACTAGGCAAGTGAACTTAGGTTAAACATTAAGTATGTTTGAATAAATATTTGAACGATTTTATGTTAATAAAAGACATACATTCTAAATGAAAAGGAGTTAATACTGTAGCACGTAACTCTTACCATGTATGCAAAAACAACCACAAAATGGGTTAGTGTAAATCATAAGATCTCAACTTACATTGAGGAAGACTTAGAGGTTTAAAGAGCCTCATAGTATACCTTTAGGACTCTGATCTAATTCTTAAGAATTAAATTTAAAGTTTGCAACTTTAGAATGTTACTAGAGGATTATGTTTGATACAATCCTATATGTTTGATACAATCTTATGGGACAATTCTAGGAAAGCAAATAAACTAAAATTCAATATAATTTAGAATAGAGGAAGGTCATTTTGATTAGTAACTCACATAAGAAAAATTATGTATTCAAAGGTGGCCACTGACTCAGTAAAAGATTTGAATATATTTTTGATACAATGAAAAAAATGAGATCAAAGAGATTAAAATACGAGATATGACCGAGCGTATGGCATACTAAATTTACTCAATGATCAATTTATTAATCGAGACATCATATATTCATGAAAAAGATATACTATGAGAAACTACAGAAATTAAGTATGAGTTAGAGATGATAGGCATAGACACATTTGATATGTTTAAGTTGCAACATTTAACATCTAACACTAAGAGTAGTCTACAAAATAAAATATATATATAAGGAATAAATTATAATTCAAATGACTGATGATTATCATCCGATTGATTATATTTCTGCATAGAGAGAAAAGGTGCATTCTTACAAGTGTTTTTTAAGTAGTAGAATTTAATCATATCCATATAAGTAATGTGATTAATGATGCATATGAATATGATAAGATCTTATATATTTATATTTCAATTTCTTATGGTTTGAATTCATTAAATATATGGTAAAGGAATCTTCAAGTCCATGTCTTTTTCTTTGCTATTTCGTGAATTCCTATTACTTATTTCTTGGGTATTCTTTGGCTAATTAATCTGGCAAGTAGAGATGGCAATAGGTCGCTTATGGGCCGGTCTCGCTAATTTTTTAAAATAAAATTTTAAAAATTAAAAGTGTAAATTAACATCTTTTTTTAATTTGAGTCCGAGCCTAGGTTGCCTGGGCTCAGCTTGCCGGAGACCTGACTCTTTTAAGCAAATTGATGTTGTTTTGCTTATAAAAATTGGGTCTCCAATTGATATAGGCTTGATTTGGCCTATGTGTTGGTCTATTGAAAATACTTGAATTTAGGCTCATGTGCCAGTCCATTGCCATCCCTACTGGCAAGTATATTATGGAAATTTTGATTTCATATCTATTTGATGAAAAATGGAACAAAAGTTATAAATCGCTCTGTCTTGGAATGTTTCAATTTAATAAAAATCTTACTTATCATACATAACTTAAAATGTATCCTGTTGATTTGACAATATAAATTTACCATTAAATTTAATGTATTTTACATTAAGATAAATATAATATTTACCATTAAATTCTATGTATTTTATATTAAGATAAATGTAATATTCTCAAAATTGGGTGAAATTATTATTAGAATAATTAAAATTTAATGTATATTAAGTATTTATTTACAAATCTAAACAACATGTTCAGCATTTTAATAAATTGTGTAGATATTTCATTTGGTAACGGATTCAATATGTAACTACAATCAACTAGCATATATTTTAAGTAAGATGTTGATTATATCATACACTCTACACCTTAAAACTTTTAAGAGAGGATACTATGATCAAAATTAGTAATAATAGAGAGGTAAAAACATTGATTATAGAAGTGAGTAAAAATATGCAACCCTAGTTCATACATAGTACCAAAATTTTACTATAATAAAAAATTTCACTATCATTACTAATTAAATTTTCGTAAAATCTATCCAAGTCTAATTTTGTGGAAAACTTAGTACAACATTGAAATACAAAACTAACAATGAAGGGGGATATCTACCTAAATAGACTTCTACAACTTTATCTTAACTAACGTGATAATAAATTTCTACCTAAATATCAATATATATATATACATCAGGACGAAGTGTGATGTTTGGAGAATATATATATATATATATATATAGATATTGAATTGGCAGGGTTAACTAAAGGCATATATAAAATAAAGAATTAACACGTTAAATCCAAATAACTTGTGACACGACAATCAGTATCCATTTGCATTGCATCATAAATATGACTAAAGACTAATAAGATATTAAAAATGATAATTTTTTTTTGTGGAAAATTGAAATACAAATCATAATTTTTTATTAATGCTTAAGTAAATCATGTTTAAAATTACTTCAACATCTTCTTAATTTAAATTGTCTAATTATTATATCATATCACTACAAGAAAATTGTTACATACCGACGGAACAGTAGTCGAATGTGAATTACGACGGGAACAACTAATCCGTCGGTGGAACAGACAACATTTGCGACGGAATATAAATCCGTTGCTAAAGTTGGTGCGAAAAATGCGCGGTAAAGTATAGCGATGGAAAAATGGCGATGAATACAGTTCCGTCTGGAAATACGGACGGAACAAAAATTTCGGTCGGGAAATGGGTCGTGGAGAAATGATTCACCGACGGATATGTTCCGTCGGTAGATTTTAAAAATTCGTCGGGACATTAGGTCAGAAAATTAACTCTTCGACGGATTTTTTTATTATACCGACGGCACAATTCCGTCGCCAAAATTAAATTAAATCGACTTCCAGCCGCCCCTCCTCTCTCCTCGCCCCGACTCATCTTCTCTGAATCTCCTCTCCTCCGGCGAACTTCGTCCAGATTCTGCGTTTGCTCTGCTGCTGCGGCTCCGGCGACGACAAGGGGCGTCTTCTCCGGCGACAGCTACCCCCTGTCGTCTCTCCTCTGGTGGATCCGAAGGTAAGGCTTGGGTTTTGCGTTTTTTTCATGTTTTTGGACTGATTTAATGGATTTTAATTGTTTATTTAGGTTTGTAATCCGTTGTCTGAGTGTTTTGCATGTTAATCATGGAAAGAATTAAAAGATTTGTGTATAGTTAGGGTTGAGATGAACATGCCCTCAAGGTGTTCGATGGAATGCCTCATCCCACAATATTGATTTAGACAATACTTGTTAAATTGAATTTACTTGTGCTTGATTTAGACAAAACTGTTAAATTGAATTTTGTAGACAATACTTGTGCTTGTGCTTGATTTAGACAATACTGTTAAATTGATTTAGACAAGGTGTTCGATGGAATGCCTCATCCCACAATACTGTTAATTTAGACAATACTTGTTAAATTGAATTTTGTCTTTAAGATTGTTGAATTTTGTAATAATTGTTAATATTCTAGAAAAAGCTCTTCTTTTAAATTTCGAATAAAAATAACATAAAAAATACATCCAATATAAGCATTACACATGAACCAATCATATGTTATTTACGCAACGATTAAACCCAATTCTTAAATACGTATTGAACAAATTAAATTTAACGTGATTTTTTAAATTATTATTACGTCAACTTTAATTGGTATGAGTCAAGTTGAAGATTTAAGTTATGTTATCATATCATTGTCATTGGATTAATTCACGTATGATATTCATACCACGTAGTTTTTTATTTACAAACGGTAATAATTTTAAAATTTTTAAATTTCTTAAATCACAAAAATCTGCTTCTTTTATCCTAACCAATTACTTAATTACTATTTATTAATTATTTGTCTACTAATTAATTAATAAATCTGCTACAATTGTTTAGTTAAGATCTGACCGAAGTTTTAAAGATGTTTGGTATAAACTATATTAAGAAGCGCACAAAGTTTTAAATCATGAATTATAAAATATATTACAGATTAATTGTTATAATCATAAATTTAATTGTGACCCGTAATGTAAAATCTTAGGTCTAGCTAGTTGAGTAAGAGAGTAACTAACTAGAGGGTGGACCAAGCCAAGAAAAGAACAACAATTAATAGAATAAGAAGAATTCTTTTTTTTTTCAAAAGCAATTGATTATTTTAAGAGGAAAAGGACAAGATGTGGATCATATGGGAAGTGCAGTTGCCTACTGCCTTTCTTTGTGCTTTTATTCTTTACTTTGTCACTCATAACAAGAGCGAGACCTATAGATTGATAAATGATTAATAGACATTTTTTGTAAATATTTTTAAAGATTACGGAGATCGGAAGTGAGACTTATGTTTTTAACATTTAATTGTGATAAAGTCATATTTAAATTGTATTCTACATCAAAATTTTCAATTTTATTAAAATAAGAGCTTGAGTAGTCAAATGCGTCGTGGTAACGGAAGATGCCTTAAAATTTGCTTGTAGTAATGTCCCAATTATTTTAAATGATTAGAGTGTTGACATGCAGTTTGGAGGTCCGATTGTGTGAATGGTTGAAAGGGATGATATTGAAGTGTTCTTTTACATGCAGGGAGACCCTGATTTCAACAGGGGGGATGTTGATGTTATAGGGGAAATGCTGCCGAATTGTCGGTTGGATCCTCGTAAATCGTGACAGTTGTTGTGTAATAACAACAACAGATCCCCTGTTTTAATATTGCTGATCTTATGATGAGGCAATTGATTGAGGACAACATTCATTTGGCTTTGTATCTGAACTGTCAACCATTGTGTTGTTGGATGCAGGTAGTGATTCTGCGGTGCAGTTTTTAAACAGGGAAGGTAATTGACGCGAAGGTTGCCAAGGAATGTAATTGACATTCGTTAATGTATATGGACGCTGAATATCAACAATGAATTTAACCGCAATTGCACCCTGCAGATTACCAGTGTTATACCCGGCATCAACAGGGACCTCTGCGAGCTTGTAGAATATCGTCTGGACTGCGGTTCAGGTTAGACATTAAGGTTTATAGTAAGGATTTGTTGTCGTTGGTTGATTGTTGTGTGTCTATGAACTTGCCATCTGAACTTCCTGTGTTGAGCTATTGATATGCCTTGCACGGTGTCATCTCTATCTTCAATTCCTTATGAACATCGGTTATGTTTGGATGTTTATACAACATGACATTGACGTCGGTGATTCAGTTTAGTTTTGGCTTGCTTGTTAATCTAGTGTTTGTCTAATGTTGAACAATCATTAACAGTTATATGGTTAAGAATATTTGTAATATAGAATAATAAACCATACTTAGCATTCAGTACATATAGCGACAACCAAACATATCCAGTTTATGACATATATGTTTAGGAACATATATGTCATATATTCAGTTCTAATAGATTTGATATGAACCCAAAAACGTTTACCCATAACCCATTATAGAGTTTCCAAGCGTATTAGAGTTGTATTATAGGAGGAGCCAAGGGGTGGGAATTTGAACTTATGATGTTGGCTAACCTATCGGACCTTATCTTACCTACCTTGTTATATGCCGCAGACATGAATGATACTAACATTGGTGTGACTGGTTTAAATGAACAGTTGCCAAGCTATGAGCTACCGGGACAGATCTTGGATGTATAGACGATTAACCCCTGCTGGCTTCATTAATCCTGAATTCGTAGATGGAGTGGACAGTTTTATTCATTATGCATGCTGTCAACCTGCATATATGGATGGACAAAAGATCAGATGTCCATGTAGGAAGTGCAAGCACAAATGTTTCCTTACTCTTGATGAAGTTAAGTTGCATTTGCTGAGAAAAGGGTTTGTGCCCAATTATTTTGAGTGGACACGACATGGCGAACCGTTAATTTGTAGCACCTCAAGGGGGAATGAACCACAAATGTCTGCCAACGTAAATGAGTATGAAGGGGAGGATGGAAGTAGAGGGAATTTTGTTCATGGAACTGAAAACTCGTACAGGCAAATGGTATTTGATGGGGTCGGTTATACCTGTGGGACAAATGATGAAAATGTTGAAGAAGAACCTAACGCACAAGCACGAAATTTTTTTGACCTACTCCAGTCTGCTGACCGAGAATTGTGGCCCGGTTGTGAGAAAATGACGCAATTGTCGTCAATTGCGCGAATTTTGAACTTAAAGAGTGAAGGACACATATCGGATCGTAGTTTTGATAACATTCTGGAGTGGTATACTGAATCACTACCCGCTGATCATTCAATGGTTGACAGTTTTTACAATATGAAGAAACTTATTCGGGGTCTTGGTTTGCCAGTGGAAAAAATTGATTGCTGTCGGTTGGGATGTATGTTGTACTGGGGAGATGATGTGAACTTAGAAGAGTGCAAATTTTGTGGTCAATCGAGGTTTAAGCCAAGAAAGCGTGCAATGAAACAGAAATTAGTTCCATGGAAGCGGATGTATTATTTCCCGCTAACTCCGAGACTGCAGAGACTT
>JAOTBA010000009.1:5283579-5304513 GCA_025629845.1 Erythroxylum squamatum | reverse complement strand
TTTACTTAAAACCAAATTGCAATTATGTTAGTCCAACTTTATGAGACATTGACAAAATTGCCCCTAAGGACAAAAATATCTAACAGATAGTTCAGTTGTAGAAGAAGAACGTTTAGTCCCTGAAGTTGTTGATGAAGTTCCAGATGAATCCGAAATGATGGCTGAATCTAGCAGTTTGATTGAAGAAGGACAGAAGAAATCTTATGCATCCATTGTATGTAGTTGTATACATTTCATTTTGTTGGTACTGACAATTTTTTATTGCAAATTAATGTTTGTAGTGTTTGGGTCCATCTTTAATTGATCTCTCTTAATTGTCTATATTACTATAATTTTTGTTGCAGGTGAAAGTCATGAAGGAGAAGGCTGCACCTTTTACAGCCTCTTCGCCAACTTCCCTAAGATTTGCACCAAAGAGCCATGAACAAGTTAATACTGTAGTGCCTTTACCCTCAGCAATGGTAAATATTGTCTCTACCGCAAATGTTACAGAGAATGAGAATGCTCAAGAGGTTGAAGGTGCATATTCCTTTCCATTCTCTTCTTTTGTTTTCCCTTAAAAGTATTTTCTTTGCAATGTATTCTCCTTACACATGGTTATCTGTCTTCATGCGTGCAGCTGAAGGACCTTCTATCTATGTCAAAGGTCTGCCTTTGGATGCCACTCCTGCCGTACTTGAGAATGAATTTAAGAATCTTGGACCTATTAGAAGTGGTGGTGTTCAAGTTAGAAACATGAAGTAGGTGCCATTTTGTTTTCCTACTTATTTTAGGCAAAAATAAATTTAAGTCTCTTGTATTTTACCTCTTGGTACGTTATGCCCCCCTCTATTTTAAAAATGAACTTATTATCCCCTTTGACTACTAGTCAAAGCATTTTAAAATTCAAAAAAACTTTTTTATCTATTACTTTTTATTGTTATCTCCATTTTTACCCATTCAAAAAAATTGTGAGTTGCCCAAACTACCCCGGTTTTTTTTAATTTTGCTTCATAAATAATTTTTTTATTTTTTTCATAAATTAACAGACATGGAGTACAATTGTGAAGCCAATAATATTTTTAGTATTTTTTTATTTATTAACAGTCAAAATGTAATCCATGCATAAAATAATTTTTATTTTTGAAATAGAGGGTATAATGAAATAAAGCAAAAAATATAGGAGTTTAATATATTTTAGTCAACAAAAGATTAAAAGGGTATTTTTGAGTATAGTTGTGGTGATGTCATCATAATATAGGGGTAAAAAGGTCTTTTTGAATTCGAAGCTTCTTTGATTGGTGATCAAAGGGGTAATAAGTTCATTTTTAAAATAGAGGGCATAACGTACCAAGGGATAAAACACAGGGGGATTAAATATATTTTGGACTTTATTTTATTTTAATGCATGGATGTCTAAACCCAATTGCCCATATGTTGTGCTGACAGGGATTCTGTTTTGGCTTTGTGGAATTTGATTTGACAAGTTCCATGCAAAGTGCAATAGAGGTAGACTTTGATGTGTTTCTTTTTTCCTGTTACACTTAGGCAAGCATCTGTTGCTGCATCAGGAAAAACTTTTCCTTGGTTGTGATCTTCCAATCATGTCAAAAGAATTTGTGGTGCAACAATGGAAGTAGGATATTAAAACTATTTGAAGATCATCTTTTGAAGCTTCTCCCATTATGATCAATGGATTCAGAGTTGTTGTTGAGGAAAAGAGATCTACTTGTCGAGGTAAGTGTATTGTTAGATTTTACTTTTTGTAAGACTTGTAGCTTGGTTGCAATGCTTGAAAGCAATGATATTTGAAATTTTTGTCAAAGCCAATATTTTAAAAATCGGACCGAACATTGAACTAGTCAAAAGAAAGAGCTAAGATGTAAAGGTTCAACGGATATTAAACCATTATATAATAAATAAAAAATGAAATTTATAAGAATAAGTAAAATATAATACAAAATAAAACACTTTATTGAAATAAAAAGAATACACCAATAATAGGTGTATAATAAACTAATAATAATTTTAATAATTCAAACTAAGATCAAATATAATATAAATTTAGAATAATAATAAGAATTAAAATTGTATTTGTGTCTCGTTATTGTGAAGATTTTTAAATTGTCCCACATTGTTTAAAGACTTATAAAAGTTGAAGTATGTTTAAAGAAGGGTTACAACTTTATTATAACTTCTTTTTCAATGTTTTTAAAACATTTTTTAAAAGTTTAAATATTATTCTTTAACATGTTCTTAAATTATTTATCTATACTAACTAATAATTCAATTCATTAAATAAATACAGAGAAGGCCATTTTATTTCGACAAAAGACCCACACCTAAGCTCCCTAGCTTTGGGTCTTTTATCTTGATTAAGCATTTTTTAAGAATAAAAATATTTAGTTTTTAACAATAATAATTTAAAACAAATTTTTAATTAAAGTATAAAGAGATAAATAAAGGGCATAAATTTTGGCGAAGATAATTTATTAGTAAGATTAGACAAATTTAGTATTTTTAAGGATAAAAATATTATTTAATTTTTTAAAAAATAATTTAAAGCAAAATTTTCAATTAAAGTAAAAAGAGATAAGTTGATAGAGTAAGGATAGGGAAGTTTCCAGAAACAACAATATGTATTGATAAAACTTTTAGAGCTATAGCTCCCCAGCCGAAGGCCGTACAATGTACTGATTTCAAAATGAAAAATAGATGATTTCCTCATCATTGCTAACTAACTTATATTCTCCCCCTAGAGTACCCGTACACCCCACACAAACATTCTTTATTCTCCCTAACGGTTAAGCACGCATGCATCACCCTCCACTCATCATTCTCCAACTCATCATTCGGTCTCCACCTCAACGTTCCGCTTCTTCTGCCTACGGTAAACCAGTAATGGTTTTGGTCCATGGCTAACATAAGTAAACAACATAATTTTATTTACCAAAAAAAAACAACATAAATTTATTAGTAATATTGTTGGAGGGAATTGAGTCGTTGAGTTGAGATGAAAAAAAAATGATGGGTCTGTTGAAAATTTAAGAGTTCATGAAAAGACGTCTAAGGCTATGAAAAGGCATCGTCTAGCTTGCTGGAAAAGAGGAAGCTTGTGAATTAGTAAACATAAAAAAGCTTGGAAACTAGATATGGTGGACTTGTCTTCCACGAAAGTTGATGCTGACACCGAGGAATTACTTGATCGGATGCTCACTCAATTGGTTTTGTGTGACTTCCCCAAACTCTGGCCCTTACTCTACAAGCTTCTTCTCTTCACCATTTTTTCACTCTATCTTCTTCAACTGGCAGCCGTAATAAGGATACTGTTATTTTCTCTTTCCATGTTTCATTCTTTTTTTTTCCAGAGATTTTCAGTTCTTCGTGGTTCATAACAACCGGTTGGTTTATTATCCAACTTACTGGTTTTTATTCATACAACAACAACAGTACGGTGAAAGTCTTGTTAGTACACGGGATTTGGAAAGTTCCAGTTGGTTTTTATTCATAAAGGTTATGAACACAAACAAGACCCAAAACAGACTGGTTCATACTCGTATAAGATTGCAAAAGGTTTATTTAGAATGATAATTTGGATTTAGTTCATGTTTGTGAAAATGTAGTTTGTTTAGCAATTTGAATTGGATAATTAGAAGAATATCAAACACTGACCTTATGTCATCGTATAAATGTTTGTGATGCACCAGGATATGATGACTCATCACTGCAAATTTATATATAAATGTCTTCGTGCATAATTTGATTTTTTGTAGTATGGCTGCAGAGTGATCAGTCCCCTCTACTTTATGGTTATGACCATAAAAACGACTTTTACATTCTGCAGTAAACAATAGGGATCGTTTTCCATCTGAAGGTGGGCCACATATAGGAATGCGGTTACGAAAGGACGAGGGAATTTTGGAGGGGCTAAAGCACAGACACGAATACCGTTTCATACCGGCCAAAAAACGGAACGATATTCGTTCCATCGGTACTGGCCTCAAATATCAGTAGGTACCAGTTTTTTTCATTCGGTATCGGCCTGTGCCAACAATACCGGGACATACCGGTCGATACCGTGAACTTTGAAAAGATGGAGGACTAAATTGCAATTTTAAAATGAAACCTGTTTACGTTGATTGATTGTCTTTAAGGACATAAATCAGAACATATTGAAACCTGTTCACATTGGAAGTTGAATGGATTGGTCGAGAAAAAGTTGCAATTTAAGACAAAATTAGAATATAATGAAAACCCTTTTTACATGATAAGTTGAATGGTTTGTTGTCTGAAATTTGAAATTTAATTATGAATTTAATGTTGTTCTTATTTGAAATTTGAGATTCAGGTACATTAAAATTTGAATGAAAAGTTAATCTTTATTATAAATTGGATTATATATTATAAATTGAATTTTTTAATATCAAAATAGATTAATTAATTTATTGTTGAATTATATGATTAGTAATTATACAAATTGAATTATAGTTGTGAGTTTATATCTATGATTGGATTATTTAATAAACTAATCAATAGTCATATAGATTGAATTACAGTTAAGAGTTTATAGTTGTATCAAATAATTATACAAAATAAGTTATACAATCCATAGGTAAGAAAAGATGAAATTTGTTATGACGTGAGTTTATATTTAAATTATGTTATTACACAAAATAAGTTATACGTGTAATTTTATAATTGAATTATGTGATTATACAAATTAAATTATAGATATGAGTTTATAGTTGAATTATATAATAACACAAATTGAATTATAGTTGTGACTTGTGAATTTATGATTAAATTATATAATTATATAAAATAAGATATAGTTGAAAGTTTATTTTTGAATTATATAATAACACAAAATAGTTTATAGTTATGGTTTTATGTTTAAACATGAATTATTGAAAAACTAGTATTAATCTATTTCTTTATGTTTTTCTACTTAACTTTATTTTAATATGAAATTATTAAGTTAATTTTAATATTGGAAATTGTTGGAAATGAAAATGAAATTATGAATATTTTGTGATTGCTGGAATTGGAAAATGTTGAAAATAGAAATAAAATTATAAATGTTTTGTGATTGTTAGAATTAAAAATTGTTAGAATGGAAATAAAATTATGAATGTTTTGTGATTGTTGGAATTGGAAATTATTGGAAATGAAAATGAAATTATGAATGTTTTGTGATTGTTGAAATTGGAAATTGTTGGAAATGAAAATAAAATTATGAATGTTTTGTGATTGTTGGAATTGGAAATTATTGGAAATGAAAATGAAATTATTAATGTTTTGTGATTGTTGAAATTGAAAATTGTTGGAAATGGAAATGAAATTATAATTGTTTTGTGATTGTTGAAATTGAAAATTGTTAGATATGGAAATAGAATTATGAATATTTTGTGACTGTTGGAATTGAAAATTGTTAAAAATGAAAATAAAATTATGAATGTTTTGTGATTATTGGAATTAAAAAATGTTGGAAATGAAAATGGAAATGGAACTGTGAATGTTTTGTAATTGTTCGAATTAAAAATTGTTAGAAATGAAGATGGAATTGTGAATATTTTGTAATTGTTGAAATTGAAAATTGTTGAAAATTGTTAGAAATGAAAATAAAATTATGAATGTTTTGTGATTGTTGGAATTGAAAATTGTTGGAAATGGAAATAAAATTATGAATATTTTGTGATTGTTGGAATTGGAAATTGTTAGAAAAGAAAATGGAATTATGAATGTTTTGTGTTGTTGAAATTAGAAATTGTTGGAAATGGAAATGGAAATGGAATTATAATTGTTTTGTGATTGTTGGAATTAAAAATTGTTAGAAATGGAGATGGAAATATGAATATTTTGTGATTGTTGGAATTGAAAATTATTGAAAATGAAAATGAAATTATAAAAGTTTTGTGATTGTTGAAATTGAAAATTGCTAGAAATGGAAATAGAATTATGAATATTTTGTGATTGTTGGAATTAGAAATTGTTGGAAATGGAAATAAAATTATGAATGTTTTGTGATTGTTGGAATTGGAAATTGTTGGAAATGAAAATGGAATTATGAATGTTTTGTGATTGTTGAAATTGAAAATTGTTGGAAATAGAAATAGAAATAGAAATATAATTGTTTTGTGATTGTTAGAATTGAAAATTGTTATAATGGAAATAGAATTATGAATATTTTGTGATTATTGAAATTGAAAATGAAATTATAAATATTTTGTGATTGTTGGAATTGAAAATTGTTAGAAATGGAAATGGAGTTATGAATGTTTTGTGATTGTTGGAATTGAAAATTGTTGGAAATGGAATTATGAATATTTTGTGATTGTTGGAATTCAAAATTCTTAGAAATGGAGATGAAATTAGGAATATTTTGTAATTGTTAGAATTGAAAATTGTTAAAAATAAAAATAAAATTATAAATGTCTTGTGATTGTTGAAATTGGAAATTGCTAGAAGTAGAATTAGAATTATAAATGTTTTGTGATTGTTGGAATTGGAAATTATTAAAAATGAAAATGGAATTATAAATATTTTGTGATTGTTGAGATTGGAAATTGTTGAAAATAGAAATGAAATTTTGAATGTTTTGAATTTATTGAAAATAGAAATTGTTAAAAATGTAAATTGTTGATGTATGTTTTGTGTTATTATATATGTTGAATGTTTTGAATTCTTAGCTTTTGACCTATAGTGAATTGTGTTCCATGAATTTGAATTGTGTGTAATGTAATCATACAGAATGAGTTATATTATATAAAATGGATATGTATATTGTGTACTAAAATTATGTGTTATTTATTTTTATGTGTACAGATAAATAGAAGAAAGTTCAAGTATTCCTGATCAACCAGTTTCATAAAGATACAGTGATCCAGCTTGAGCTCATGCTGCATTAGTTCCTGGTATAAAAAACTATACTATTTGTTTCTTTTGTAATTAACATTTGAAAAGTGAAAAAATCACCCGATTAAAAAAACATTTAGCTGAGGTTAAAAGGGATGTGAAAACTTGAAAAAAAAAGAAAATTATGATGTGAAATGACGGATGAAAACATTGCTTGATGAATATCAATATGAGAGAGATAGAAGAGAAATGTTGAATTTTGAAATTGATATTGAAAGTTCATTTTCTAGTTTCTGTGGTGATTTTAGAAATATTGAAGGTGGAAGTGCTAGTGGTAGTAGTAATGGTAGTGTTTCATCGCAGGCTCAAGAAGAAGTACCTGAATCTGATTTGAGGAAGAGAAGAAAACAGGTAACTAGTTTCTTTGCACCACGAACAACTCCTGAAGCCTAACCTTAAACTCGTAGTGCAATATAATCGAGAGATGTGGCTCACAATGTCGATATGGCAATAGCTAGATGGTGGTATGATACAGGTTCGTCATTCAATGCTTCATAGTCTTATTATTATCAACCTATGATAGATGCAATAACTTTTTATGATCCAGGATACAAAGGTTCTTCGATTGATGACTTAAGAGGTAAACTTTTGAATTATGCTGTTTTTAAAATTAGAAGTTATTCGGTTGAAAGAAAAGTGAATTGGGGTACTTATAAATGCTCAATCATGTGTGATGATTGGACAAATAGGAGACAAGAGCCTATTATAATTTTTTTTGGTTTATTATTCAAATGGTTATATATTTTTGAAATTTATTGATGCATTTGGCCTTATTAAAAATATTGAGACTTTATTTGCGAAATTTGATGAAATTGTTAATGAAGTAGGGTTGGAAAATATTGTTAAGTTTGTTACTGACAATGATTCCGCTTATAAAGCGGCAGGAAAAAAGTTGCAAAATACGTATAATTCATTTTTTTTTTTGGACTCCTTGTGTTGCACGTTGCATTAACCTAATGCTGGAGAATATAGGAGATCATAGGTATTTTCCTGTTATTGATGAAATCATGGAGAAAGCTAAAAAGGTGACAAAGTTTATTTATAATCTTGCATGGATATTAAATTTGATGAGAAAGGAATTTATCAATGGTAGGAATTTGTGTAATTTTGCTGTCGCAAGATTTGCCATAAATTTCTTATCACTTTAGTCTTTTGTTTCGATTAAAAAAAGTTAAGACAAATGTTTATAAGTAATAAGTAGATTACATCTCAGCATGTTAGGTCTAATGCTGGAGTAGAGTTTTGTAATATTATACTGAAAGATAGAGAATTTTGTTCTCAATTTCAAGTTGTTATCTGAGCTTGTTAGCCTTTGGTGAAGATGCTTCGCTTGGCTAATAGTAAAGAAAAGCTAATAATGAGTTATATTTTTAATGTCATGGAGAGAGCGACGGAAGCAGTCAAGGCCAATCTGAAACATAAGCCTTATTTATATACATCATATCTTTTAATCATTAATAAGAGAAGAAAACGACAACTTTCTTCTCTGTTATTTACAGTTGGAGCATTTTTGAATCTTAATGTCTATTTTAGATTAGATTTTACTAAGCAAACTGAAATTAATAGATGAATACTTTTAACTATTACAGTAATTGTTAACATTGACGTAATGCAAGATCCTTTAAGCTCACAAATGGAACTTTACAAGTTATTTTATGAGAATTTTGGAATGTCGATTATTATTCGATAAAGCAGAAAACTTTCTTCAGGTATTAGTTATTTCATTTTTCTTATTTGTTGAAAACTAATTATCACTTTATTTTGTTTCTAACACTAATTTTGTTATCTTATAACTTACAGTTTCTGGTAGGATAAATTCAAAAATGGTGTTTCAGAATTAAAAAGGTTTGTAATTTAGATTTTAAGTCAATGTGTGAGTGCAACAGGCTGTGAACGAAATTTGAGCATATTTGAATATATTCACTCAAAGAAAAAGAATAGATGTGAGAAAAATAACATCTTTTCCGAAGCTTTAAATTGTAACGAATAAAAACCAAGTCATTTAACCTCTTATATTCCAATATATTCATTTCCTTTGAGTGGATAATTTCAAATGTGTTCCAGTTTTGTTCACAGTATGTTACACTTACAAATTGACTTAAAATTCGAATTACATACTTTTTCAATTCTGGAACACCATTTTCGAATTTATCCCACCAAAAAACTGTAAGTTATAAGATAACAAAAGTAGTGTTATAAACAAAATAAAGTGATAATTAATTTTCAACAAATAAGAAAAAATGAAATAATTAATACTTGGAGAAAGTTTTCATTTTTGTCGAATAGCAATCGGCATTCCAAAATTTCCATAAGACAACTTGTAAAGCTCCATTTGTGAACTTAAAAGATCTTGCATCGCGTTAATACTAACAATTGTTGTAATAGTTAAAAGCATTCTTTTATAACTTCAGCTTGCTTAATAAGATCCAGTCTAAAGTAGACAATAAGATTAAAAAATTCTTCAACTACAAACAATGAAGAAGAAAGTTGTCTTTTCCTTCTCTCATTAATGATTGAAAGATGTGTGTGTATAAAGAAGGCCTATGTTTCAAATTGGCCTTGATTGCTTCCGTCGCTCTCTCCATGACATCAAAAATATAACCCATTGTTGGCTTTTCTTTATTATCAGCTAAGCAAAGCACCCTCACCAAAGGCTCAGAAGCTCGGATAACAAATTGACGTTGAGACCAAAATTCTCTATCTTCTAGTATAATATTACAAACGTCCACTCCAGCTTTAGACCTAGCATGATGAGATGTAATTCACTTATCACTTGTAAACAATTGTGTTAACTCTTTCTTCATCAAAAGAAAGGACTGAAGTGATAAGAAATTTGTAACAAATCTTGTCACAGCAGGACGATACAGATTTCTACTATTGGTAAATTCTTTTTTCATCAAATTCAATACCCATGCACGATTGTAATCAATAACAGGAAAATACTTAGGATAGTCTAATCAATAACAGGAAAATACTTAGGATCTCCTATATTCTCCAGCATTAGGTCAATGCAATGTGCAACACAAGGATTCCAAAAAATAAATTATACGTATTCTGCAACCTTTTTTCTGCCGCTTTATAACCGGAATCATTGTCAGTAATAAACTGAGCAATGTTTTCCGACCTTATTCACAATTTCATCAAATATCGCAAACAAAATCTCAGTATTTCTAATAAGGCCAGATGCATCAATATATTTTAAAAACATAAAGTCATTTGAAGAATAAACAAAAAAATTTATAATAAGCTCTTGTCTCTTATTTGTCCAACCATCACACATGATTGAACATCAATAAGTACCTCAATTCACTTTTCTTTTAGTCAAATAACTTCTAATTTCAGAAACAGCACAGCTCAAAAGTTTATCTCTTAAGTCATCAATCAAAAGACCTTTGTATTCTAGACCATAAGAAATTATTGCATCTATCATAGGTTGATAATAATAAGACTAAGAATCATTTAATGACGAACCTGTATCATACCACCATCTAGCTACTGTCATATTGACATTGTGAGCCGCACCTCTTGATTGCATTGCATTACGAATTGAAGGTTGAGCTCCAGGAGTTGTTCGTGGTGTAAAGAAACTAGTCACCTATCTTCTTCTCTTCCTCACATCAGATTCTTCTTGAGTCTGAGATGAACCACTACTACTTCCTAATCAAGTTGAAATTTGAAATTTGAGTTTTAGGGTAAAATTTTTGTAATTTGGTCCTCCACATTTCTGAAAGCCACGGTACTGACCAGTATGTCCCGGTATTTTGCATACCGAGCGAAAAATATCGATACCGACTGGTATTTACAACCAGTACCGATGTTACGATTACCGTTCTGTTTTTCAGCCTGTATCGACCTGTACAAAACAGTATTTGTAAGGTTGGTCGTGATGGATTTTCAAATCTTGGCAGTGATGGATATCGGAGGGACAAGATGGGGAGCAATGGTGGCCATCGAAATCGTGCTGATGGGTTGAATCTTCATGCTACAGCAAAAGCTACGACACCACAAATAACTGCTGCTGCTTGAGAAGCCATAATTTTGAAGGTGATTTGGTAGTGATGGAAGATAATCTTGTTTCAGTGCAGTGATCTATTAAAGTAAAAATTGATCTAACTGAGTTACCATAAGGATTTCCTCCTGGACATTTTGTCCAAATGTTGTTGAGTGATTTCAGGTGGGTGTAGTAGTGCCCGCACGGGTAGCTTGAGTGGCAAACTAGCAGGGTAAGTTGGTCCAAGGTCCTAGGTTCGACTCCCGGCAACGGGAGAAAAAGGACCTCTCTGTTAGGGGGCTGCTCAAGATCAAACCGTGATTCACTCCTCCAGCGGTAGTCGGGCCTGCGACTGGTCCCCAACCCTTAGGGTTGGGGATCAACCTTATTGGTCCAAGGTGGGTGTAGTAGATTTCCTTGTCTGGTATATACTGGTGTCATTCAATACTCTCCGTTAGTTTTCAGTGTTCACAAAAGTGCACAACAGTAGAGCCTGTTTTCCCTGTTTTTTTGTCTGATGGATGTTAATATTCTGTTAGAAAGCACTTGAAATATTCAGAGAAGAGTGCAATAGATGACAGCTTGTTATATATCCCTTAACAAATTAAGACAGTTGCGGGACGATTGGAGAAATACATGTATGTGTACTCTTATACATCTTAAGTTTCCGTTTAAAAATTTGTATGAGTAGCGTGCTTTTGCGTGGCTAACGTGCAAATGCTGATCCTAAGAAGCACAGCTCTTTAACTGATTTCGTTGCGGCTCAATTTGTTATATTCTTTTCCGTTTAAGGTTAAACGTCATAACCACCTTAAAAGAGACTAGCGTGTAGACATTTAACCCCAAATTTTAAAAAGGAATATTTGAAAATTGTGATTATCCAAGTATTTTTGTTTAACATACGAACAGATAATCCCAACAACTACTCTAGTCCCAGCATTTGGAAGATTTGATGATTCATGAACATATCCGAGATGGACACATGAAAGTGGTGAAGTGTTTATGATTAAACACCTAACTGCATTAAATCCCAACAGCAAGATGAGATGATTCTTACAAGAGCTGGATGGACCAAAACCAAATACAGCATTTTGCTTTTTTGGTTGTCGCAAGGCTTGTACAAGTGGTGATGAAAGAAGGAACCTACGGATAACATAACAAATGTGCTACAAAACAATCGGTGAAACGTGTCATATAAAAACCAAGGGATGGATTTCAGAGCAGTATTAGCAGTTAGATCCATCGGACGACAGCTTTAAGCATTCAACTGCAGTAAGGATTGATGGATTTCAGAGCAGTATTAGCAGTTAGATCCATCGGACGACAGCTTTAAGCATTCAACTGCAGTAAGGATTAGAGAGCAAAATTGCAAGCCTGGACGAACTCCAATTCATAGTCAACGTACTTTGTCCAAAGAGGTTTAAATTGGGTCATGGCAATATCGAGCCAGGGCTTCATATTCCCATTGAAGTGTACCACAGCAGCATTGCGAATCTCATCCATGCTAATGCTAGGATTGTATCCAAGCCCCAGCACATGCCATGACTTGTCAAGCGGTTTTGTGGTCGAGTAATATGTGATTAAACCTGGGGGCAACGTCCCCAACTTCCACAAGGTTCGGTTTTCATTCTGCAAATAAAGCATCCCTTGTTAGTTACAATTTTTACAATAACGCTAGAGGAAACTATGAACTCCAATAACATAACTATTTAAAGCATTTTTTCATATAGTTACATGTATATCAAATAAAGAAATAAAATCGTAAAAGAATTCTACATGCTAATTGCAATCTTACCAGATTCTGCCAATAGTGATACTGCTCTGTGCACTTCTCCCTCCTCCAAGCATCCAAATCAAAGAAGTTCATCCCATAAGCCCAAGCACAAGCCTTTGGGTTAAACTTCTCTTTGATCAAAGGGTGTGAAAAATTCATATATTGCGCATACCTATGAAACGACCCAAAACAAGTTTCCACAGCCCCATTCACCTTACCATCCATATCAATCTTCCACAATCCTGTCAAATCCTTCTGAACCACAATATCGTCATCGAGAAACAAAATTCTATGCAACTTAGGGTACATCTCAGGCAAATAAAATCTCAAGTGGTTCAAAATCGACAAGTATTTGGGGTTCCTAAACTTCATGTTTGTTGTATCCTTGGTTGCATTCTCCAGCTTATTCTCAAAGTAGAATCTCTGCAGATTTGCTGATTCCAATTGTCTAAGGACAGGCACATAAGAAGAGTTCAAGAATTTGTAATCCTCAACTGCTTTCACTTCTACATGTGCCCCATTATAGTCCTTCAATTTGAACATCACCTGCATTGCCCCAAGATTCATTTTATCAGTGACAACATGGAAAACATGTTTCCATGGCTCCTTTGCATTTTTTACAGCTGAATTAACCACCACCGAAGCTGCGATCACATTGTCAGAGAAAATAGCATAATGGTAAAGCTTCGGATTCTCCAACTCAGGTGCTGGTGGACTCCCTTCATCAGAATACTTTTCAGGATGAGCAATTCTCTCCTCCATTAACCTCATGGCGAGGCAATGCAAGCTCTTAGGTATAGACTTGGCAGCAATCAAACTTGAAAAAGCTCCTTGCTTCTTCGCTTTCGTTAACTGCTCATTAACCGCAAATATGGTATCCTTCAGCTTCTGAATCTTTAGTTGGTTATCAAAACTCTCCTTTGCTTCAGCAATCACTTGCCGTGTAACTTTGATCCTCTCCTTCACTTCCTTCTCGAATTGCCGCAGCGTAGACTCCTCTATGGAAATAGAATCAGACTCGAACAGAGCCCGATAAGCGGGTTTGTTAAGAAGATCAGTGTAGTTTCGGGAGAGATCAGCGAAAACCCTAACAAGCTTGGAGTTTTCAAGCTTGAGCTTCATTGCATAGGAAGCATAGGCAAGTGATAGTGAGCGATGATCATCAGCTTGCTTCCGAATCTGGTCCAATCGGGGCTTCAATGGATCGGATTTCAGCGCCAACACAGATCTTCTTCCCGTTTCAATTCGGTCCCTTGTTGTACTCAAACCCTAACCAAAAACAAAAAGGAATTTTTACTCTCTTCGAGTAACAGAAACTAAACACAAACTCATCAAATTGTTAAAAAAAAAAAGAAAACGAAAATAGGAGGAGAAGAAGAAGAAAACAAAAACGAACAGATCCAGAGACCCAAAACACCGCGTTTTGAGCTTCGTAACAGTAAAATGGAGATCTCTGTGTAATTCTCAATTAACAAAGATACACATTACCAAAGAGATGCAGAAAAAACTTACGGAGTAGCTTAAGTCGGCAGCGGAGTGCGAAGTGAAAAGGATGGAGACGGTGAAGAAGAGGAGGAGCACCATCGCAATGGCAACAGCGAACGACCGTAAGCTTCGAATGTTTCGGTTCCTGAGGATTCGACTGTTATGATGATTATGAGGGGAAACATCAATCGCCATATTTACCGATCTGATCTGATAAAGCTATAGCACCGACAAAGTGATGTGTATGGAAGCTTTCTTGCTCGCTGTTGAGTTTCGGTTATCTGGCTAGAAAGCGAGAGAGAATGGGTGCAACCAATCGGGAGCGTCGGTGGGTTGACGTGCGCATGGTACGGTCGGCTATTGATTGAGTATAGTTACTAGTGTACAGCTATGCTGCTGCTTTGTGGTGCCACTTGGAGACACGCTTAGTTTGATTTTAATGAATTATTGGGATAGATTTTCTTTCACCCCACCTGAAGAAACTTTCTGGTCTGAATAACTTTTTTTTTTGTATTAACTATTATGTGAAACTATTTAAATAAATATTATATTATGTAATATTTAAATAATTAATGCCTTGAGGAAATATGAGTTTATAATTTTATTTATTCGTATAGTGGACGCATCGACTTTAATGTGAGCTCGACCATGGTACTTTATAGGAGATATGAAATCAAAGATAAGTTAGTAATGCCGAATGAATCAATAATAAGTTTAAGAGTTAAGAAGTTCAAAGAAACGCTTCAATCTTACGTAGGCCCAATTATACATGGCATGGAATTTCAAAGAGACAATGAGGGGCTAAGGACAGCATAACTAATCAAGTTAGGCAGAATATGCAAGAATACTTTCATTCTTGTTTGATTAATTATTTTAATTTAAAAGTATAGCTTTGGGCTAAAAAAAATTTGGTTTCTAGCGTTAAAAAGAACAAAAATCAGTTGCTAGTGTGAAATATAAAAAAACGGAATATTTGATTTGATTGGTGGCGGGTCTTGTTTCTATACATATTTTTGGGCAGCATACATTCTTTCCTCTTGTGTGCCCATTTTGCATTTATTAGTTTCAGTATACTTGCTTATATTTTTATGTTCATATCTTTCTTAGGTGTTTTTATCACATTCGTAAATTTTAATTTGCTATTTGTGAATTACCTTCACTGAAAATTGAATTCTAAAGTGTAATTGAGGATAGCAAGCTTGAGTGGAAAAAGGCTTGAGTGCGTAAGCTTGAAAGAGGGTAAGAGCTAAATTTTGAGTAAAACATGAGCAGAGTGTCATCTTTTGAGTAAAACACATTAGCGAATTGTGATGTTAATTTTCTTATTACTAATCATTTCCTTGCAGCTTTTTGTTAAAAGAATGGCCAATAAAAGAGATGGAAAGGAAACATTACGAGAGGAGGATGAAAATGTGTCTGAATTGAAAGTGATGTATAAGGCATTCATGAATGAATTCAAGAAGTTATCCACTAGGATGAATGAGATGGATGAGAGAATTAATGAAACCAGTAGAATCCAAAACCGTAGTAGATCAATTGATAGTCATAGGAATAGGGAGGAAGAATTGGAAAGAATGTATGACGAATATGAAGATGAAGTGCAATTCGTAGGGGTAGAGTAAGGAGGGAGGAAAAAGCGGAGAGAAAAGATAGAAACATTAATGCCATCAAGATAAAAATTCCACGCTTCAAAGGTAGGAATGATGCTAAAGTGATACTTAGAATGGGAAAAAAAAGTGGACATGATTTTTACTTGTCACAATTATTATGAAGATAAGAAAGTGAAATTAGCAGCAGTGGAATTCTCTGATTATGCATTAGCTTCCTGGGATGAATTGGAAAAAAAAATACAAGAAATAGGGAATCACCTATATCCACTTTGGAAAAGATGAAAAAAGTGATGAAGAAGAGATTTGTGCCACCTTATTACTATAAAGAGTTGCACTAGCAATTACATAGACTCACACAAGGAACTAGATCAGTAGAAAATTATCATAAAAATATGGAGATAATATTGATTAAAGCTAACATAAAAGAGGAGGAAGAGGTGACAATGGCTCGGTTCATGGGTGGAATGGATAAGGAAATTGCTGATGTGGTTGAGTTACAACATTATGTAGAGATGGAGGACCTAGCGAACATCACCATGAAGGTAGAGAAACAGCAAAAACAAAGAAGGGCAGCGAAGTCTTTCTCAAATTCTAGCAACAAATGGAATCCAAAATGGAGCAAAAAAGAAGATAAGAAGAGGGAGCACTTTTCGGATTCTAAGGAGAAAGGTAATGAGCCAAACAAAGGTAAGGAGAAGAGTACTTCAAGTCAAAAAGGTACTACTGATCCATCCTCTAAACATTTTAAACATAGGGATATTAAGAGCTTTAAATGTCAAGAGCGTGGTCATTATGCATCTGAATGTCCTAATAGGAAGATTATGTTTATTAAGGGTGGTGATATTATTTCTGAGTCTAACGATGGTAATGAGTCTGATAGTAGTGATTTAAGTATGCCATCTCTAAAGACTATTATGATGTTGATGAGAATGTTGAGTATGCTGTTAAGGGTGAATCTTTAGTTGTTAGACATGCATTAAACCTGAATGTGAAGGAAGATATTCTAGAACAAAGGGAGAACATATTTCACATTAAATGCTTAATAAGTGGGAAAGCTTATAGCATGATTATAGATCAGGATAGTTGCACTAATGTCGCTAGTACTAAAAGTTTGGGTTGAAATGTGATAAACACCCTAATCCATATAGACTACAATGGTTGAATGATAGTAGTGAAGTCAAAGTTACTAAGTACGTAGTTGCATTCTCTATTGGTAGTTATGCGGACGAAGCTGTGTGTGATGTCATGTTTATGCAAGCTGGTCATATATTGTTGGGTAGGCCATGACAATTTGATAGGCTTGTTATACATGATGGGTACATGAATATATATTATTTTTTGTATAATAGGAAAAAAGTTACCCTTGCTCCTTTATCACCCAAAGAAGCATACCTTGAACAATTGAAAAATAAAAAATCATCAAGCGGGGATTCAGGTAGTGAGGTGAAAAAGAAAGAAGAAAGAAAAGAGGCCATAAGAGAAAAGAATAAAATTAAAGGCCCTATGGTGAGTGAATATATAAGTGAAGAAAGAAAGTGGAATGTGCAAGAAAGAAGAAATTAGTGAGTGAAAAGAAAGAAAAGGATGTGAAAAGTGAGCGAAGAGAAATTGAGAGGAGTGAAAAGGTTAAGACACAACCATGTTTTTATGTAAAAGAGAGAGAGTTAAAGAGTGCATACTTAGGCAAGAGGGCTTTAATCTTGATTCGGTTTAAGGAAACATTGTTTACTAACACTGACCTTGACCCAGATTTATCTAATGTGCTTGTGACCTTGTTGCAAGATTACCATCTTTTAGAGGGATTGAGCACCAGACTGACTTGATACTAGAAGATCAAAGCAATCCAAAAGAGACAAAGGAAATACAAAGGAAAGTGGATGAATTACTGAAAAAGGGGTATGTGAGGGAGAGCATGAGTCCTTGTGCTATGCCAGTTTTTTTAGTGCCAAAGAAAGATGGAACTTGGAGGATGTGAATGGACTATAGAGCGGTCAACAAGATCACTGTAAAGTATCACCATCCTATTCTTGATTAAATGATACGTTAGACAAGTTGTATGGTGCTTGCATATTCACCAAATTTGATGTAAAAAGTGTCTATCATCAAATTAGGATGGAAGAAGGTAATGAATGGAAAACCCCATTTAAGACCAAATATGGATTGTATGAGTGGTTGGTTATGTCTTTTAGCTTATCCAATGCACCTAGTACTTTCATGTGTTTAATGAATCATGTTTTGCATGAATTCCTTGGTAAATTTGTAGTTGTTTACTTTCATGACATATTGATTTACAGTAAGAAATTAAATGAACATGTCATGCATGTAAGGCTATTTTGGATGTGCTTAGGAAAGAGAAGTTGTATGCAAACCATAAGAAGTGTTAATTTTGCATGGATAAAGTTTTCTTCTTAGGATTTGTGGTGA
Organism: Erythroxylum squamatum; assembly: GCA_025629845.1. Taxonomy (NCBI): domain Eukaryota; kingdom Viridiplantae; phylum Streptophyta; class Magnoliopsida; order Malpighiales; family Erythroxylaceae; genus Erythroxylum; species Erythroxylum squamatum. Next base: position 5,286,335 of record JAOTBA010000009.1, on the reverse strand, counting down.
CTTTTTAAGGGGGTTGTGCTTAACTCTGAAAAAGTGAAAGCTATTCAAGAATGGTCGATGATACGAGCTAAAGTTTCACCTGACAAATGCACTAGAATTATAGTATACCAGTATAGATATCATTTCTATGAGGATTGATCATTAATACTCAAAATCTCACCTTTAACTACTATTCAAGTTGTGGATGATGAAGTTATTGACTAACAATTAATAGCTATCCAAAAATACTTAAAGAACTAATTAATTCACTAAAAACATACCAAAGTTTAGCTTGCCCTCACCCCCTCTACCATGAAAAGCTTTAAACATACTTTTTTTACATGAATTTGTGTAGTTTCTTCTAGTAAAGTTAGCCATATTTTATATTCTAACTAACTATCTAGAAAACTTTTTGACATCAAACACCTAGTTGTTTAGGTCTTGTAATCAATCAAATACTATCTAGATGCATTAAAAATCAATGAAACTCATGTAATATTACCATCAAAATTATCTAAGAGCCCAATATTTCAGGTTGTCTTAGTAATCCTAGCTATGCTTTATCAAGATCTAATAATCAATTCATCTAAGAATTCCATACATGTATCAATTAAAGGTCCACGTTTCAGGTTACTTTAGTGAATAAATTGCATAATAATCAAAGAAGCATTAAGAACATAATAAACATAAATTCATGTGTTAAAAGATAACAATTAAACAATCAAATCATAGTAGAATAAGCCTCAGTTCAACCTCCCTTTGGCACTAAAAAGAAATTAAGCTAACATGTTTGTATACAAAAACACAACTAGTAATAAATTAAAAAACATGATGGAAATAATATGACGAAAAACCCCGAAACTAGGATAATCCCCTCTTCCTAACCTTCTCTCTTGAGTGTAGGTTGTGCTAGGTATGAAATATCGATAATATGTGACAGCCCCTTTTATACTAAAAATTTATCGTTGTCCTAGTCTGATTAGGAAGGCCTTTTCTTGTTTTAGAAGACTTTTGTGTACCTGTTTTGGAGTCTTTTACATATAGAATTAATATCTGACCATATCTCTTCAATCCTTCCTATTTTTAGCTCCAAAATTCCTAAATTCAGACTTCTGTAAAATAACATAAAACTAATTAATCAACAAATTAGAAGTCTAAATTAACAAAATAGGGCACAAAGTTATGCTAGAATAGAGAAAACATACTAAATAGTACTGTAGAAAATTTAGGCATCAAATTACCCCTAAACTTAGAGTTTGTTCATCCTCGAGAAAACGAAAGAATTATAAAATATATAAATTTCTTCCAAATTCTAAGAAATTGCATTAGGAATATAACCTAAAGACTTTACAAGATATTGCAACCATTTTCTTTTTTTATAAACAAAAACCATGTCTTTTTCTCATCCTCCTAATCAAGCTACTACTTAGTTTCTTGGATAGTGTTATGCAATAATGCAAACCAGCTATATGCAAGCCAAATTTCTAATCTAACTCTTATAGGCTTGCTTTTTGAACCAATCTCCACTAATGTTGATTCAAGACCATCTCCAAGATCATTAGGACTTAAATAAGCTTGTACTATTAAGGTCAAGGGTAAATGGTTGAAATAAAGAAAGGAATGAAGTATTCAAAGTGAGAAAACACATTTTTGGTCACTTTACAACATCAAAGCTTTCATTTCTACGCTCAATAATGACTCCCTCATCATTTCCTTGGTCAACCTTACCATTCTTTATGATCCCCTCCTTATTTCTCCTCTTAGACTATTTTTTTTTCATGTTTCACTCTCTTTGCTCAACATTCACTCAAAAGTTGCTTAAGTTTTACTTAGAACTTAGGCTTTTTTTTTTTCCTTTTTTCTATTTTTAATCTTTTCTTTTCTTTTTTTCTTCTTCTATTTTAATCTCCCCCCCCCCCCTCTTTTTTGATTCAAGATCCAGTAAAGACAACGAATTCCATAAAAAGAATGTGTAATGAGTCACTCACCTCCCCAAAATGTGGTTGTAATTGCATTTTCCACCCCCAAATTTAGGCCTTTATATAGATTTTTTTTGGTGAAAAAAAATCGTCATACTCTCCTCATTTACCTAACCCCCTCATACTACCTCCACCCTTATGCTCCCTCTCATAGTTCTGAATGCTTTTACATGACCAAATTAGTTATCTCACGGGTGAAGTTATAAATATTTAAGGTCAAGGTTAGGATAACTATAGGCTATGAAAGAATAACAAAAAGGCTCATAACTATCAATAAAGGCTCAATAGCGATACTAGTGATGATATTTAATATGGGGTAAGCTAGAAAGGTTCAAACGACCAAACATGGCCTAAATCACTTCTTTAATATGGTTCCAAATTAGTTATTTCACCTTAAATTGTAGCGCCCCCTTACCGCAGGGTACACACCGGGACGTCCGCAGGTCATTTCGATATATATCCTACGATAAGGGTGAGCTACGAATAATCACTACAAACACTTCACATGGCATCATAATAAAACATCAATATAAGAATCACAATGTTTTTTAAACCAAAATTTTTCTCATTTCATTTCATCAAAATCAAAAGTTTATACACTTGTCATCCTTTACTGTCTGTACATCAGTCCAAAAACCTTGTACAAAATGCTACATGAAAGAGGAAAAACATCAGATCTATCTAGGCCATCCCAAAAGTTCCAGCTGACCGACCTGTGAGTCATGACTTCTCTCGCCAAAACAATCTACACGGCTAGAAAAGTCTCTCTGAAGCTAGGAGTCTACTCTCGGTCCTGAA
>JAOTBA010000009.1:5264466-5283479 GCA_025629845.1 Erythroxylum squamatum | reverse complement strand
TCCTGTATTGCAATCCTTGGTATAAATTTTATTTGACCGGTTTCCGAGGATCAATTTTAGAATTGAACGATAAGCCGTGATCATTGCCCAATATGCACAATGCTCCAATTGAATAGGAAGATGACATGTTTTACCAAAAACTAACCTATAAGATAACATACTTATAGGAGTTTTAAATGTAATTTGATAAGCCCACAATGCATCATCCAATTTAATAGCCCAATCTTTTCCAACACTTTTAACAATCTTTTCCAAAATTTGTTTTAGTTCCCTATTTGACACTTCTACCTGTCCGCTTGTTTGGGGATGATATGATATACCATTTTTGTGATGCACCCCATATTTTTGAAGCAGGATTGAAAATTGTTTATTTGTGAAATGATTCCCTTTATAACTAATTATTATTTTAGGTGTGCCAAATCTAGTGAAAATGTGTTTTCGTATAAATTGTAACACAACTTTAGCATCATTAGTGCATGTAGCTGTAGCCTCAACCTACTTAGAAATATAATCAACTGCTACTAAAATGTATAAATTACCAAGTGAAGGAGGAAATGGTCCTATGAAGTCAATTCTCCATACATCAAAAATGTCACAAATTAAAATGTTGGTACGAGGCATCTCATCTCTTTTATAAATATTCCCAATTCGATGACAACTATCACAAAAGGAAACAAATGCAAAAGCATCTTTAAAGAGAGTAGGCCAAAAAAACCTTATTGCAGTACTTTGGCTGATGTTCGATTTGCTCCATGATGGCCTCCGACTTCTCGTGAATGACAATGTTTCAAAATGCTTTGAAACTCTTCTTTAGGGACGCACCATCTCACAATTCCATCCGCACACCATTTAAATAGATATGGTTCCTCCCAAAAATAATACTTGGAATTCGTAAAGAACTTTTCTTTATTAGTAAGTGAGGTGTTGTGGAATTAAATTATTTGCCAAATAATTAGAAAAATATGCAAACCATAGTAATTTATTAATCACTGAAACTGAACAAGGAATGGATAGAGAGAATATTGTCTCATCGGGAAACTCCTCTTTTATTTCTGTCTCCTCCACACATGTCTTTTCAATCCTTGAGAGATGATCAGCTACTTGGTTTTCACTTCCCTTCCTATCTTTTATTTCATGATCAAATTCTTGTAAGAGAAGAATCCATCGCAAGAATCTGGGTTTGGCATCTTTCTTTTCGAAAAGATATTTCAAAGCTAAATGGTCAGTAAAAACAATAACCTTAGACCCAATTAAATATGATCGAAACTTGTAAAAAGAAAACACAATTGCTGGTAACTCTTTTTTAGTTGTAGCATATTCAATCTAGGGTCTATTAAGTGTGCGACTAACATAATATATTGGCCTATTCGTTGCCCTAATGCTGCCCTTACAGCATAATCACTAGCATCACACATTAATTCAAAAGCCTTTGACTAATCTAGGGACACCATAACAGGTGCAGACACTAAATATTCTTTCAACACATTAAAAGCGTGTAAACACTCATCAAAAAAATTAAACTTAGTGTCTTTCATCAAAAGATTTGAAAGTGGTTTTTCCATTTTTGAAAATCTTTTATAAATTGTCTATAAAAACCTGCATATCCCAGAAAATTTCATACTCCCTTAATAGATGTAAGTGGTGGTAATTTTTCAATCAATTCAACTTTAGCCTTATCAACTTCAATACCTTTAGAAGAAATCTTGCGACCTAAGACTATACCTTCTTTCACCATAAAGTGATATTTTTCCCAATTAAGCACAAGATTGTCTCTTCACAATGTTGCAAAACCAACTTCAAATTATGCAAATAATTATCAAAAGATTGACCAAAAAGTGCAAAATCATCCATAAAAGTTTCCAAAAACTTTTCATTCATTCCATGAAAATTAGCAGTCATGCAACAATGAAAAGTGGCAGGTGCATTGCAAAGATCAAAAGGCATACGCTTGCAAGAAAAAGTGTTATAAGGGCATGAAAACGTGATTTTTTTTCTTTATCTTCAGGTGTAATAGGAATTTGATTATAACTTGAATATCCTTCTAAGAAGCAGTAATATTCAAAGCCAACAACTCTCTCTAACATTTAATCTACAAAAGGCAAAGGGTAAATAGTCTTTCCTAGTGGCATCGTTAAGCTTCCTATAATCTTTGCACAAATGCCATCCAGTCACAATTATTGTAGGAACTAACTTATTATTTTCATTAGCTACTACAGTCATACCACCTTTCTTAGGAACAACATGTACAGGGCTAGTCCACTTACTATCAGAAATAGGAAAGATTATACCTGCATCGAGTAGCTTCACAACTTTTTTCTTTACCACTTCTTACATCTTAGGATTTAGCCTCCTTTGGGGTTGGATCACTAGATTGCAGTTGTCCTCCATAAATATTTTATACATGCAAATCAAAGGACTTATCCCTTTTATGTCTTGAAAAGTCCATCTTAAGGAACTTTTGTGGTTTCTGAGGACATTCAATAGCTTCTCCTCCTGTTCACTTGTCAAAAAAGCATAAAAATTTACAAACTTAGAATTTTCTTCAAGAAAAACATATTTAAGATGTGAAGGGAAAGTTTTAAGTTCAAATTTAGGAGATTCTTCAATAGGTTTTAGATGCTCTTCTTCTTCCTTTATCTCTACAGCTTTTGTTTCCTCAATCTTTGAATCCTCCTTGGCAAAAATTAATATCTCTAGCTCATCCAACTCTTCCTGTGTAGTCAATCCATTCTCACTCTTTGACCTGTCTTCCAAAAAGTATCTCAAAGAATCATCATCAACATAGTTAAATTATTTTATCAATTCATCAATTGTATCTATTTGAAAGTAAGCGGATGTATAATAAGAAGAAGGAAATTTCATAATTTGAGGATATAAAACACCCCTATTTCATCATTTACACGCAACCTAAGTTGACCTTTTTGAATATTAATTAAAGCACGTTCTGTGGCAAAGTATGGTCTTCCTAAAATTAAAGGAACTTTACAATTTTCTAGCATATAATGAACCAAAAATTCCACAGGAAAAACAAATTTGTCAACTTTTATAAGTACATTCTCAATTACACCTTTAGGCTTTTTTTAATGAATTATCAGCTAACTGTATAGTGACACGTGTATTTTTAAGTTCATCCAAGCCTAATCTATCGTAAATGGAAAGAGGCATTAAATTAATACTTGCCCCTAAATCACACAAACATCTATCAAAATATACATAGCCAATAGAGATAGGAATAGTATAACTCCCTGGATCTTCCATCTTTTGTGGCATGTCATGTTGCAAGAGCATGAATGTCTCCTTAGTTAGCCTGACAATTGACAATTCCTTTAGCTTCTTCTTATTCGAAAAAAGATATTTCAAAAACTTAGCATAAGAAGGCATTTGAGCTATTACTTTAACCAAAGGAATGTTAATTCGCAATTGCTTAAATAAATTAAGAAAAATTTCAAGCTTTTTATCCAATTGCTGCTGTTGTAATATTTGAGGATAGGACAACTGACCGCGTGTCGTTTCATTAGTCAAAATAAAATAACTAAACCTATTACTATAGCAGTAGTGAGTCTAGGTCGATCCCACAGAGAGTGTTTTTAAAGTTTATGAAATGAAATTAACTGGTATTTAGGTTTAATGGGGGGTTTTGGATTTTGGAATAAGAAAATAAAATGAAACTAACTAATAAAAACAAATTAGAGAAAACATGTGAAAAATGATAAAAGTGGATAATTCAGTAGGGACCCAGTTCTTTGGTTCAATATCGGCCTACACCCTAATTAAGCATATTTTATTGATTTGTTGTTCTTTAACCTCTCCTAGCAACTATTAATCGTGGGTTAATAATTAACCCGAGTTTTCTCTTAGGCTTTGTTTAATCAAGATACGATCGTTAATTAAACATAACTACCGAACAACCTAGGATACGATCTCTAGATTTAATTAGGCAATAACATTACGAATTAGAAAAATTGATTAATCAAGGCAACAACTGCATACGATGCGTCATTTAACCTAGGTTATGTTATTCCTAATGATTACGAATCATTAGTCGCTACACATGAATTTCAACATAACAATTACAGATTATATTGAAATTATAACAATGGCTTTGTAATTAACGATTCAATGAATACATTAAAATCATCATCTCACAGTACCCAACGGGTTCATACATAAATAACTGAACAATAACGAAAATACGATTATCCATACACAATACCCAATTCAATTAACATAGATAACACAATCAATTCCTAATGAGAGAAAGAAACAACAAAATAATTAAAAAAAACTCGAGTCGTCGGCATCGATGTCACCTCCGAACCAACTTTGAGACGTCTAGCCTTTCATGGGTCTTTCCCAAAAAATTGCTTCAGGCCCCATCTAATGTCCCACCGAAAACCCTTTAATTTCTCTTTCACTGTAGTGTCTAATGTGTTGTAGCTCGATGGGATAATTTAATGTCTCTCTTAGTCACTTAAATCCTCCAGCCTCTTGCTCAGTGCTACGTTGCTCCTCGTCGCTGCTTCTCCAAGCCACAGCCACAGCCACAGCCCACCTGCGCCCATGCCCTTGCTGCGCCTATTGCCTCTACTGTTCTCTTCTCTACTGTTGATTGATTCGACGAATAAAGGTCTGCGTCAATTAAAACCTCCTCTCCTTTGCTGATGTTGTTTAACGCAGCAACGTTAAAAGCTCCTGTGCTATGCGTTTTTGCTTCTTCTTTTTTTGGCTCTTCCTTGCTTGGTCATCTGCTGTTGTTTTATCTTCACTTCATGGCTTTTGTGTTGTCGTTTGGACCTTTTGCTTCACCATTGTGCTCCCAACATTTGGTTCTTTTCTTCATGTTTTCATTTTTCTTATCTTTTAATTTTCTTTGTCTCACTTCACGAAGACAAGTGAGTATTGATCTTTAGAAAATAACCCAAATGCAATACTTTTGAGTCACTTTAATTTATTTGCATCCAAATTGTACCTAAAATTATATATAAATTAAAGTGAGTATCTTAATCATTTTTATGTCAATAATCGCTAAGTGTAAATGATTAAATATATTAACAATTAAATACATATCAGCAACTTACCTCCATATTGCAGATCATGGATGGAATCTTGAATTTCGTTACCTTTCCTAACTTTTCTACTTTCTCTCACCTTTTCTTTTCCTTTGTCTTTCACTTCCTCCCCTTTTGTTTCCTTTGATAATGATTTGGAAAAGGCTCAACTTTAGATTGTTCAAGGGTAGGTGTTGGATTGACATTCACAGAGGTAGGAGTCTTTTTGACTTCAGTAGGTATGGGTTCTCTGTTATCTCTCTCTCATCACTCACCTTGATGGCATGAAGTTGCTCTCTAGGATTTTTCGCTGTGTTACTAGGAAGAGTTCCTAGTTCCTACCAGATATTTGGTTTACTAGTTGGCCCATTTGAGTTTCTAAGTTTTGGATGGAAGCTTATCAATTTCTCAAGGATGACTTTGTCTCATTCATGAAAGTTTGGGTGTTTTGTATAAATCCTCTTGGTTCACTAATGAAGGAAGTTATAGTTAGGGTAAGTGTTTTGAGGGCTTCTTCAAAATCTAATATCTTTTCCAGTTATTGAAACCCAGAAGGAGGTTGATGGATAGTTTGTAGAGGAGGTCTATTGTTGTTGTTGCTCCAGGAAAAATATGGATGGTTCTTCCAACTGGGGTTGTAAGAGTTACTATAAGGATTATTTATCCTAAAATTTCCAGCAACAAAGTTAGTACTTTCAATAGATTGAACATTACTAAAGTGATTACCTTATTGGCACTCATTATTCGAGTGCCCTTCCCCATAAAAATCACATTTCGGCCTCTTAAGTCCTCAATTTTCTTAGCCAAAGCATCCAATTTTGCAATAATTGTTATAGAAACATCAATTTGATGAACTCCTCTATTTAATAGCTTTTCAGTAGGCCAATTGTAGGCATTGGATGTCATCTTCTCTAGTAAGGATCATGTAGATTCAAGAGTTTTGCTCATAAAAGATCCACCAAAGGCTACATCAACATGACTCTTTGTATTTGCATTTAGCCCATTATAGAAAGTTTGAACTTGAAGCCAATCTGGAAGACTGTGATATGGACATCTTCTGAGCAATTCTTTAAATCTCTCCTAAGCCTTATACATTGGTTCTCCATTAAATTGTACAAACATAGTGATATCATTATGCATTTTGGCAGTCTTTTAAGGAGGAAAATATTTTCCCAAGAATTTTTATACTTTCTCTTCCCATGTGGAGATGGATCTTACTAGCTGTGAAATTAACCAACTCTTAGCTTTATCTTTTAAAGAAAATGGGAACAATCGAAGTCTTATGGCATCATCACTAACTCCATTATGTTTGAATCTGTCAAATATTTCTAAAAAATTAGTTATATGCAAGTTTGGATCCTCACTTGCTCCGCCACCAAATTGCACTGGATGTTGAATCATTTGAATAATGGCAAGCTTTATTTCAAAATTATTGGCTTGAATTGCAGGCCTACGAATGCTAGAACTTGCTCCATCAATTGTAAGTGTTGTATAGTCCCTCAATGCATGCTGTCTTCCTTGAACATTAACCTTATATCTAAATTTTGAGGACCTTGATTACCCTATTGATGTTCAGCCATGTCCCCTTTGATTGATAATTTATCTTTGTGTTCTCTTTAAATTTTTTAATGTACTCTTAATTTTTGGATCTAATGGATGAACTTCTTCCCCTCCTGATCGAGTCATAAACAGTCACCAAGTTATTGTAAAAATAGAAAATATAATTAGATAAAGGAAAAAAGATGCTTGAATTAGTAAGTGCGCTTTTAAGATTGTGTATACAATCCTGGCAATGATGCCAAAAACTTGATACCAGCTAAATTTTCACCTAGCAAATGCACTAGAATTATAGTATAGTAGTATGATACCAGCTAAATTTTCACCTAGCAAATGCACTAGAATTATAGTATAGTAGTATAGATATCGTTCCCACGAGGATTGATCACTAATACTCAAAATCACACCTTTAACTACTATTCAAGCTGTTGATTATGAAGTTATTGATTAACAATTAATAGCTATCCAAAAATACTTAAAGAACTAATTAATTCGCTAAAAAAGTACCAAAGTTTAGCTTTCCCTCACCTCCTCTACCATGAAAAGCTCTAAACATACTTTCTTTATATGAATTTGTGTAGTTTCTTCCAATAATGTCATCCATATTTTAGGTTCTAACTAACTATCTAGAAGAATTTCTAACATCAAACACCCAGTTTTTTAGGTCATGTAATTAATCAAAAACTATCTAGATGCATTAAAAATCAATGAAACTCATGTAATATTACCACCAAAATTATCTAAGAGTCTAATATTTCAAGTTGTCTCAATAATCCTAGCTATGCTTTATCAAGATCTAATAATCAATTCATTTAAGAATTCCATACATGTATCAATTAAAGGTCCATGTTTTAGGATGCTTTAATGAATAACTTGCATAAAAATCAAAGAAGCATTAAGAATAATAAAGCATAAATTCATGTGTTAAAAGATAACAATTAAACAATCAAATCATGGTAGAATAGGGTTCGGTTCAACCTCCTTTTGGCACTAAAAAGAAATTAAGCTAACATGTTTGCAAACAAAAACAAAACTAGTAATAAATTCAAAAAACCACGATGGAAATAATGTAACGAAAAACCCCATCACTAGGATAATCCCCTCTTCCCAACCTTCTCTCTTGAGTGCAGGTTGTGCTGGTGTGAAATCTGATATATGACAGCCCCTTTTATACTGAAAATTTCTTAATATCCTTGTCCTAGTCTGATTAAGAAGGTCTTTATTGATTTAGAAGACTTTTGTATGCCTATTCTGGAGTCCTTTCGCATATAAAATTAGTATCTAACCATATCTCTTCAATCCTTCCTTTTTTAGCTCCAAAATTCCTAAATTGTAGCAATACTTCTGCAAAATAGCATATAACTAATTAAGCAACTAATTAGAAGTCTAAATTAACAAAATAGGGCACAAAATTATGCTAGAATAGAGAAAATATACTAAATAGTACTACAAAATTTTTAGGCATCAGCCAACACCTAAGTCAGTTAATGAGGTTAGAAGTTTCCATGACTTAACAGGTCTTTATAGCCAATTTGTTAGAGATTTCTCTATTATTGCCACTCTATTGAATGAAATCGTTAAGAAGAATGTTGGTTTTAAATGGGAGAAAGAACGTAAAAAATTTAATCCTTTAAATGAAAAGCCATGTACTGCACCCGTTTTACATTATGATGCTTCTGAGGTTGGTATAGGCTTGTTTTTATGTAGGAGAATCGTGAAGTTGAGTGGATCAGTTTTGAACTACTCTACTTATGATAAGGAGCTTTATGCTTTGGTGAGAGCCTATGAAGTTTGGGAACATTACTTACTGCCTAAAGATTTTACGATACACAGTGATCATCAATCTCTCAAGTACTTGAAGAGACAAGGGATATTGAGCAAAAGAAATGCAAGTTGGGTGGAGTATCTTGCAACATTTATGTATGTGATTAAATACAAGCAAGATGGCAAAAAGAAGGCTGACTTGGTTAAAATAATACATGAGAAAGCGCATGAACAGATTCAAAAAAAGAATCACATGTATACGCAAAAAGCAAATAAAGGTAGAAAACAAGTTCTCTTTGAACCAGGTGATTGAGTTTAGGTGCATATGCGAAAAGAAAGGTTTCCACAACAAAGGAAGTCAAAACTTGATGCAAGGGGTAATGGACCATTCTAAGTGTTGGAACGCATCAATAATAATGCATACAAGATAGACTTGTTAGGTGAATATAATATTAGTACTACTATTTTTGACTTATCTCCTTTTGACTTTGCTTCAAATTCGAGGACAAATCCTTTTGAAGATGGAGGGGATGACGTGAGCATGACCATGGTACTTAATAAGAGATATAGAACCAAAGATGAGCTAGTAATGCCGAAGGGACCAATAATAAGATCAAGAAGCACTTCAATTCTACCTGAGCCAAATTATAGATGACGTGGAATCTCAAGAGACAATGAAAGCTAATGACATCATAACTAATCAAGTTAGGCAGAATGTGCAAGAAGACTTTCATTCTTGTTTAATTAATTATTTTAAATTAGAAGCATAGCTTTGAGCTTATTTTAAGTTAGAAGCATAACTTGTGTTTTGGTTTTATTTTAGTGAGTTGAACTTTTATTAACTTTTAGCTCATTTAATTTAAACCTTTTAGGTTGAATGGATTGTATTTTAGAAATATTAGTTTGAGCTTTAGTTAATTTGATAGAAGGCCCATGTTTAAAGATCTTTTATATATTTAGGGTTTCTTTCTTTTTAAGGGGTATAAATATCTCATAATAAACATTGTTTAGGGGTTTTGGATGAATAAATTTTCACATTGGCATTATCAAATTCCTTAAGGGAGGATTTATTGTCTTCTTCTATTGCATTAAGAATATAATTCTTACCAAGGTAATCACTTATGGCAAATTTCTATTTTTGTTTTCAAATCAACCTTATCATATGTGTTTCCATCTACACAATTGATTAGAGGTTTATTAGGATTGAAGATTTCTTCTTGTTTATGTTCTATCTAAAGTGTGTATTTAAGGAGTTTCGGGTTCTTTAGCTTTGGAGTTTCGCATCGAAATTGCTATTAAAAATTACTTGAAGAACTGAAAAATTCAAACAAAATATTTACTTTTGGATTCTTATAACAAAGTACACACATACATGTTAAAGCAATAGATTAACAATCAGAAAGTGAAATTAATGCCATTTAATTTCTCTTCCCATGTCTGCCTACATGGTGCAACCATCCAATTCCTTTGAGAGCTTTGGAGATCTTCATAAGATTAGGCCTTCCCATTCCCAAGTTCATCTTTCCAGCAGAGAACTTTAGAGCCTGTAAGCAGCAAAGCTGACCGTCATTTTCTTCCTCTTCTTCCTCATCCTCCTCCTCGTGATCAATATTTCCTTTCTTTCCCTTCTTTGATTTGCTTTTTGGTTTAAGTTTAATGGAATCTGTCTCATATGTCTCCCAAAGCAAGTCCATTCCTTCGCCTCCTTCGACCACATTGTGTCTCTCCTCAAAAAGCTTGCACGCCAATGTCCTCCTCCACTCTTTTTCTTTCCTCGTCGACCCAAAACTCCCGAGATCCGAGCCCAATGTTTGACATGTCTCTGTAACTTTAATATTGTAATGTCCACTCCGAAAGTTTGCTTTTTCGAGCCTCTGTGAATACAGATTTGGTGAGTACTGATGGTCAACGTCATCATCACCGTTAGCACTTAGTTCACTTTTTTGACGACCCATTGCCTTGGATCCTCTTCTTGTGAACGGTACTTTTCTTTCTTCTTCTTCTTCTTCTTCTTCTTCTTCAACTTTATTGGATTTTACGCTGTGTGGTTTGATTTCGCTTTCGCTCTTTTCGGACCAGCAATATTCAAGCTCCTCCTTTTCATGCAAGAACGCTTTTAATGTCTTCGCTTCCGAAATTAGCGGACTATGATTCGTTGCAAAAACAGGATTTACATGATCGAAATTGCCATCTTCCTCTTCGAAGACCCTTCCTAGCCTACAACCTTCATGACTCGTGCTCTTGTCAATCTGTGCTTCACTGCTTGTTAAGCAGTTTTCTTTAGCTTGGAACTTCAAAACTTCGACAACTGGGCCCTCTGCAGTATCCAGACTTGATGTCTCGAACACAAACTTGTACACATACAGATCCTCCAGGTCGTGGAATTCTTGATTCCCATCATCCACTTTAGACGACTTTAATCTCTCTACAATGGTTCTATAAGTACGAACGAGAAAACCAAACTTGGAATCAGTTGAAGGTTCACAGTGAGACTTGTCAAAACCAAGATCGGGGGAGCGAGTGAGGAGAGCTACGAGCAAAAGAGCGGTGGTAACAAAGAGAGGGGAGAGGAACGAGAGCAGCTTGAAGAAGTAAGGAGAGAAGAAGATAAAGTAAAAGAAGTAAAGAGGGTGATAGATGATAAAGGAACAGAAGAGGAAGAAGTCAGAGAGGACAAGACTCGAGAAGTGATCAGTTTTCTTGCATGACACAGAAAATTCAGACATTGTTTTTTCTGGAACTGCCAAGCAAGTGGTGATCGTGATAGAATGTGGAAATGTGCGGGAACAAGCTTGAAGTTTGGTTCTTGTTGGTCTTTGGTTAAAACAAAAGGGAGAGAGTGTGGAGTAGTGGGGAGTAAAAGCGGCGTGAATATAGGAGGCTAAATGAACTAACTAACGTCCACAAGAAAAGGAGAAACCCACCAACTATGGGTTTCATTCATGACGCAAGCATAATTATTAATTTTCATTAATCTTCCCGTTTGATCCGCTTGCCATTTGATCAATATACTTCTAATCAGAACACCATCAACACCTAACAAGTTGACACGAGATCGATCTTGTACTCCAACTAACTAAAACCCACAGGGCATTGCTTAAGAAGAATTTGAGTTGCCTGAGAAATTCTCTCGAAGTCCATTGATGTCAAATATGAAGTAGAAGGATCAGATCACGTACATGTGGTATTATTATCCTAACATGACGTGCAAGAAGGAACCTTTAGTCCAAGTGTGATTAGTTAGGATCATAGAGTCAGGTAACAAGGGCGATAATAGAAGACACAAATGTGATTGAAGGAGGGGTCTCAGCTCTCAAGATTGGATTGGTTGCACATGGGAGTCCAATCATGCCTACTCAAGTGCTTGCCCTGCATGCACCCTTTGTCCTCCGCCAGCAGGACTATTATCATACTCTTCGTACACCCCTTTTCCGTAACACTTCCATCAAATAAAACAATTACATGTTAAAGTGTTGTAAATGTTAATCCTGGAATCTATTTGCCATGGTCAAGGATGGTTACAATCGGGTTTTTGACAATTTTATCACACTCCTCACGCTTAAGTTCCACGTTCCATTAGTCTTGTACTCTAGAAGGCTCATCTTCAGAGTCAACCGTCAGACAAAATCATAACTCTTCCCTACAATGCATCCCTGTTCTAATCTTTATTCGTGAGGGAAAAACAGAATAATTGCAGACTCCGGGTAAAGAAAACATCTTATCATTCTGCGAAACTAAGCCACAAATATCATGTCAATTATTCTTGCAGCATCATGGAGAACCACTTTCAGCTTTGGAGGCAATACAACTTTTTCTATCATCACCCGCTGGATGCCTGGATCACAGCTTAAGTAAATAGACGCATTCTTTTACTACTTTCTCTGCAGATTTCCTCCTTGCACGTTTCACAACAGACCGTAACAAGAAGAAGAATCCTTTCAAGAAACATGCAAAAAGTTCAGAATACAACTGATATAAACAAACTCCGGGATAAAGAATTCTTTTAAGAAACACGCAAAAAATTTCAGAACACAGCGCTTCATGCCATCTGATATAAACAAACCCAGGGATGGGTTTCCAAATAGCGTTTTCTATTACAAACTCAAACAGCATCCATGTCCAAACAAAATCCAGCTCACAGCAATAGGTTTAATTATACTAGAGATGACATGTCTTACAATCAATGCACTCTCAAACAGCTCTGATCCATATCTTATGTCAAAGCTTGGAGAAACAATTCTCATTCTGTCATAACAGGCTTATTTTCACTGGCCTTAGGCCTTTGCTCCTTAGGTTTTTGCTCTTCAATTTTCCTGAGAAAACAATCAATGGGCAAACAATCGTAAACGTTTAAACCATACACTCAAAAGGCAACATATTAGAATCGGATGAAACATGAACAAGATAAATCACTTAAACACGGAACACCCCAAGTACCAAGAACCATAAGCACCTCAGCAGAGTTGAAAAAGGTGCATATTGATTAAAATAAACGGAAAACCAGAAACCAATATACACACTTCATTATTTATTTAAAAGCATTAACAACCACTCGTGAGCAAATTTTGTTGCACAAGAGCATTCAAGTAAGTGTTCATCTTGGGATAAAGCAGAGGTGGAGAACAAATACAATCCAGAATAGAACTCGAAGAGAATCTTTGATGACCTGAAAGACTCCGCATTAGGTTCAGTATCAGAAAGAAGGCACATCACGTAATGAACACAGGTTATGTATCAAAAATTACAGAAGCAATACAAAAAGACTACCTCGTAGAACTTTGAAAAACTACAGAACCTCACAATGATTGTGGGGTTTTAAGTCAAATGAAATTCTCATCCCTATTTGGGTCCCAAAACCAACCTACGAAATATATGTTTCAACAGAAAAGTTCGCATTCTACGTTGTTTTCCCCCCTAATTTCTTCTGCTCCGAAGGGCACCGTAAACCCGTAAAAGCAGGTCATAATTCAAAATGCAAACCCAATGACTTCCAACAACTGTATACGAGCTTCAGCTAACAAACAGATCTTTTAAGTGAATTAGAAAAGAAAAATCACCAAAAAGAGATAAAATAAGGATGGCACAGAAAAAATAAAAAGGAGAAACGAGAGGGAGAGTAGAATACTTCTTGTCAGAGGAGCCACCCTTTTGGCTGAGAAAAGAACGGAAAAGAGGAGAATTAACGTCGTAAATCATCTTCTTGGATTAGACACAAGAACCCTAATTTTCTTCTGCAACAACGCTTAGTTCAGAGCTCGCCGTTCTTACGTTTAAGGCATTGGATTGGATAGTTTTAAATGCAGTGAAGTCGGCGATAAAATCCCTATTGGGCTAATGGTCCTCTAATCATAAGCCCAAACCCTTCCATTTTTTTCCTGGTTTTGGTCCTAAACTTCAATACGTACTCGTGTCATTTTCTTTGGATCTCCGAGTTCAAGTCGGCTCGAACAATTTGTGGCAATGAACCTTTTACAACATGAAAGATGGTGCCTGAATTACTTTATGCATACTTATGAACATTGAATAATATTTTTCAATAATAATAAGGTAGTGTTGTGTCAAATTCTTATCCATGCCATTTTTAATTTTTAATTTTAGCTTCTATTTTTAAAGAAAATAAAAAATTACTTGGTTACAAAAATTGTTTAATTTTAATATCCATTTAATAATATTTTCCACTAATAATAATAAACATACTGGATAATAATTAAAAATAAATTTTTTATTTATTATTTCAGTACCTAATTTTTATTTATTATAAAATATTTATTAATAAATACCAATTATAAATAACTATTAATTATAAAGTAAAAACAAATTATATATTTTACATGTGATATTTATTTTAATAAACTATTTTAATTTTATACTATTAATTTAGTAAATATTTATTTTAATATGAATAATTTTAACATTTTATTAATTAATATGACACTATTATCATCGAATAATTAAATTGTAAATATTGGGAAGTGTAAGGTCCCAATATATACCCTAGAAGCATTATAGTATGTCTAGAGTGTATTAAGAAGTGAACATAAAGAATTAAGTGTATTTTTTAAGCACAGTGAGGGATATAATGATAATTAATTTAAAAGACAAGGGTAAATTGGTAATTTCTTCATTTCAATATGGGAGTGAATAATTATATGTGAAATATAGACTAGAATAAAATCAAATTGATGACTTTATATGCCAGTGTGGGAGCTAAATAAAGAAGAAGGACCAAATGTGCAATTTTGCCAAAAATCAACATATGGTCCAATGGGATTGAAACATGTGTCTCATGAAAAAGGGAGTAGAAGAGAGGGGAGAGCGACGTGTATGTAGGGTTTTAACTCTAGAATTTTCTCCTTATCTGCTTTCCGTTCCAGCTCCTTAATCACATCATTTTGCATAAGGAATCAAGCTAATCCTAGGTGAAAAATCAAAGTAAAAGTTAGTGGTTTTTCTTCTCATCTTCATCTTTTCTTTCTTTGCTCATAAAGAGATGAAATTATAAGGTTGGATATGGGATTGAGATATGTATTTGTGGTGTTCCTAGTTGATGAATCAAGCAAAGCTAAAGGACAAGAGAAGGAAGAGCGCTAAAAGAAGAGCTAATTGACAAATTTTAACGTTTAGGACTACACTTAGTTATTTTCTGTATGTGTGCATATTTGAATGTGTACAAAGATGATTTGGATATGTAATGGTAGCTGGAATGATATCTTGGTGTTACTTTGCATGAAATTGGTTGAATATGGTGACAGAGTAACATTTAGTGAAATTCTGTTTTAGGTTCGCGATTCACTTGAATCAATCCGATTGTTTTGGCCATAACTTGACCTGTAGGCCTTGAAATTGGGTGATTATAATTGGAGATAAAACTTAAAACATAGAAATAAAAATCTATATAAGAGACTTAGACTTAATTTTGACATTATGACATTGGAAATTGATATAGAAAATTGTGACCAGATGTTTCCCCTATATTGGAGCAGCTTGTGATGTTTGATTCATATCTCATGGTTTAGAAGTCTAAATGGTATGATTTTTAGTGTTATGAAAACTAGAGATATAGGAAGACAAATGTTTAAAGGACCCTAAAGCCTAAATTAAATGTTTTCTATGCGAAAATTACGGAACAAGTGGAGATCGTTGTGTAATTTATTTTTGGACTGATTTGTTTGCCTATTTTTAGACCCACCATGGGCTTAGCCCAAATTGTACTATTTTCATTTTTTCGCTTCCATTTTTTTCATCGGATCATATTGGATCCTTTTTGAATGTTTATGAAACTTTGCAAGCATCTAGAAATAAATGAAATATGACTTACCATATGTTAATTAGGTAATTAAACATTGGAATTTAAAATTGAGCATAATGCATGCTAAAGAAAATTTACATGTACATAGATGATTTGTATTCATATTTATTGCTTATATGTGTGCAGTATGAATATAAAAGTTCACATACTAATTTTGTGAAGAAAATTAAGTATAATTTAACATGTTTTTTTATTTAAATGAGGTATAGGAATTTATATATTGGAATTATGTTAATGTACCTCGAGAAACACAACTAAACAAAACATGTACAAAATAAATAATACGAGTACTTGTGATTTGAATACTATCATAATGGTGACAAGTTATAACTTGCATGTATAAACTTAAAAATGTATTTCATGTTTTCAAATGAATACCATATGATTTGTCAATATATTAATTATGAAATTGGAAAATGATTAAAGGAAATGTTACAGTGCCTCCTTAATTGTCTTGGTGATGGATAGATAGGCATTCCTATAAGGTTATAACACAACTGCTATAGTTTGACACCACTAGTGTCTTTATTTCGAGACCATATTGTCTCTACAATTTGATACCTTTGGGTATCCACAGTTTGATACATTCCGGTATCTATAGTTCGATGCCTTTAGGTATCCACAGCTCCCATTATCCACACCTATAGGAATGTGCAGACCTAACACATAAAGGAAATTAAATAATAATAAATAAGAGTACAACATGATAACATGAATAATTTGTATTGATTAACTTTGGAAATCAATATTTGGCTTATAAATGTGAATTGCATAACACTAGACCGATTTGTATAGACATGATGGGCACATTTTCTATGTTCAACTTCTGGAAACAGATTCTTTAATGCTTCCATTAAACCCTGTAACAACAAAAGGGTATATATATTGAAGAAGAGAAATCACATTAACAAATGAACATCATATCTATTGATATTTAAAGTTTACCTTCTACTGATTGCTAAAAAAAATCCATGCATTCCCACTTATTTCTAGATCTTTTGCAAGAATGCTCAAAAACCAATGCCACAATTGATAATTTTCGCCCTCAACCACAGCCCAAGATATAAGAAACATCTGATTGTTTTTGTCACGGCCTATTGTAGCACCTTTAAGGAATGTCTTTAAAAAACATCCATCTAACCCAATTATTTTTCTGTATCCACAGAGAAAAATCATACTTCCAAGAACTAAATCACACATAAAACCTTTTGAAAATTAGTTTTCTGAAATGTTCGTCAAGTTCAGTTCCAATAATATACTTCCCATCTTTTTCAGCTCGTCTTAACTCATGTCCATAAGACCATGTCTTCACATATTGACCTTCCATAGATAGGGCTAAAAAACATTAAGATTTAGTGACCTGAAGTGCATATTTTGATTGCACATCCATCATTTTAGTAATAGGCCAATTCGGGTTACCCCTAACTTATGTAAGAATTGATTTGCTATCCATTTCCTGCTAGCTTGCTTGATCCTTTGCACTTTCCTACAGTTATTATTGTTTTCTACTCTCTTGACAACAAATGGTTTCTCATTTCCATCCAGCTAGCATATACTCGAAAAGGACATAGTGCCTCACAAATTGTTTCCATTCTCACACTGGATCTCGCTGTTGAAACATTATACCTATTTGTAATTGCATACTTTCTTATTGCTTCCCTCAACTACATCTCGTCCTTAAAGTTCATTCCAATTTCAAACTTAAATCTATCATATCAACTTTTGGATTAAAGACAATGTATTTCTTCTTTGGAATAGATTCTTCATCATCACTACAAACTAGTGATTCAATTTCAGCATTACTATCCTCATATTCACTATTTATACCATGTGAACTTCCTTCTTCTCTTCCTATATCTGTGGAATGATCACCTTCTTTATTGGAATTCTTTCCACGACCTCCAACCCCATCAACAACATTGTCACATTCAAACCCACTATGTGTATTCTTTGCACGTCTCTTCTCATTTGTTCTCGCAGAAACATATTCTTCATCATCAAATGCAAATAACTCCTCATCAACTATATCATCTCTAGAATAACTATCTTGTATAACAATGAAGTTATCATCTTGCTCCAATTGAACTTGGAACAACCCCTCGTCATTATCATCAAATTCATTGCGAATATCAGAGTCTGATTCTTTACCATTTGTTACAGGATGTTTATAATCATGATCATAATAGATTTCAACATTTTGATAATTCAATTCTTCCATTTATTGGAGCATAGCCAACATATCCTTATATTGGTGTAAGCTTAACTCCATCAAGCTTCTTATTGACTTATGTGGAAATTTATAAAAACATAGATATTACTCTCTGTCCTTTATCTTCGGAAGATCCTTCTAGAACTAACATGCTAAGTTCATCAACACCCATATCCCTTCTTTATAATCTTGCACCCAACATATTTATTATCGTGCATTTCCAACACTTCACCATAATGAAATTCAAAATTTACCAACATCTATAAATTGTTGGGCATTTTTAACAATGACGTATAACATAACACACAAGAAGATGGTTATAAATGGATGTATATACAAAAGTTTAGGCTAAATAAAAATGAGCTAAAGGAAAGTGTGACTAAATACAAAATGATATATATTCCAAGATGAAAAAATGAAGCAACAACCAAGAAATCTCAAATTAGAACAATTAAAAACACTAAAGAGAAGTAAATCATACTTAACATCACCATTATTAACCCATCTTCTAATCTCAAAGTACTTTAATTCTATATACTTTGCATTGTCTATATTCTTTGTGTTCTTAAAAAAGAAAATTGCATATGAGTCATCACAATATATTTTTATTGAATTAGGAATATAGTTAACAATCTTAACTAATGTAACAATTTTTTTTAACCATTTGGCTTCAGCTCCAACTTCAAAATAAGTTAAAATTTCCGCTTTTAATGTAGGAGTTACAACATGCCGTCTACAACTTTTCCAAGAAAATAAACTTCCTACAAACATGAAAATATAACCTATATGTGACTTTTGATCATCTGAGCTCGCACCAGTAATAGAGTTTGCAGGTGACTTTCTACGAATCTTCTCTCTAAAACCAAAAAGCATTTAAAAATCTTTATATTAAATGATTGATCTGCATCAACCAATCTTTTTAGTTAGTTTACTTTTGGGTGTGCACCGATGAGAAACAATTATTAGCCGAACCTAGGTATTGTGAAAATGTAAAGAAACACAACTTAATTGCGAATAAGCGTATGTAAATATTAGTAATTATTATTTAGTTAGGATTTTGTATTTATGGTTCTGATTTCATTGTCTATAGCCGTTACCTAAATTAAGGATGTAAATACTTAATCCT
>JAOTBA010000009.1:5247055-5262758 GCA_025629845.1 Erythroxylum squamatum | reverse complement strand
TTGAAAATTTTAGAACATGAGTCCGCATTTTGGTCTAGGAAGCCCCAATTAGGAATTTGATTCTATTTTGGGCCCTAAGTCATTTATTTTTATTAACGGAAATTAAGATGAATAGTACAAGATTTATTCTGAGGACTTCAATTAAGTTTATAATCTTATATAAGTATGAGGGTTTCGGTTTAAGTAGTTGAGATTTATATAAGGTTGAATTTCCAAGATTGAAAAGTATTTGCTTATAATGTGACTGAGTTTGAATAAGGAGCATGAGAACAGATTAGTATGAAAATGGTTTTAAGATGTATAAGAAAAAAAAATATATCGGGATTTTCGGATTAGTCTAAGGTTTCCATCGCGGATTCGGGTTCCAGTTTGGTTTTTCGTAAGAGGTTGGACATCCGGATACGGGTTCCAACAGGTTTCACGCATATTCATCACTTTTATTGTTTTCTAATGTATTCTTTAATTTGGTCTCGATAGTTTAAGTTACTTTATTTTCTCAATTGTCTTAAATCAAAAATCCCCCTTTTTTATTTCCTTTAGATCAACTATTTTCATTGCAAAAATTAACCAAACGTTCCTTGTGGATACCATCCCGACTCACTATAGCTACATCATTTTAGTGTGCATAGTTAGATAAATTTTGCACTGCATTTGACACGCGTTGTCAAATTTTTACGCCGTTGTGAGGGAGTGTGGTGATTTAACTTTTGTTTTTGATTTTAGTTGGTGTTTTGTGTATATATTTGTTTATAATCATTTCTTTTAGTTATTTGTTAATCTTTAAAAGTTTGTTATTATTGGTCTACGGTAGTGATCAGATCTTCTCATAGAGAACCTGTACAATTTAATCCAGAGATCGAGAGGACATTATGGAGATTACTAAAGGAGGCAACCCAAGGGAAGTTGATTTTTTTTATTTACAATTTAACAATTGCTATTTTTGTTAAATGCTCCATTTCCTGAATTTGAAGTTACATTGGGGGCAATGTAAGTTTTAAGTGTTAAGGTAGGGATCTTAGTTTTTATACATGTTTTTTAGCTTAATTTTTGCTTATGTGGCTTCTTAGGCAGTTTTCAAAATCAAACAAATGAAATCAAGAATTTTCTCTTTTTCTATGGCTTTTAAGACTATATAGTCATAATTAAAGCGTGAAATGACTAGAAAAATCCATGGCAACTTTAGCATGTACTTTTTCTTTTGTGATTGGTTAATGTGTATTATCTTTAAAAGAGTAATGACCAGTAATAGAGAAAAGCCAGTGAGATTTTGAGCCTTATTAGACTGACACATCTATATTAGTCTCATTATCTTTTATTATGTATGACCTTCATGACATGTACATCCTAATTTTACTTTGATTTTCTATTAAAGATCACATGCATTATCACATGCATTATCATGAAAATGATTAGGCATTCTTTGTTGTTTAAGAACTAAATTAGCCAAATAGCCTACCCATTTATATGAATTTTCCTGTGTTAAACTCCCTTAAGCTTTATTTGCATTTTTTTTGTTAACCACATTACATGTTTTAAACTAAACTAAATGTCCTACCCAAGTCTCAAAGCTAATGGAGAATTTATTGATTATTAATGATTGTTGGTGTACAAGAGTATAAGTGTGGGGGTGTGCATATATATGGGATGGTTAAACTTATCAGGACGTTATTTTATATCTTATCAATGAAATTCCCATATTGATGTAGTTTATTTCAATTTTAAATGAAAAGAAAAAGAAAGAAAGAAAAAGACAAAAAAGACAAAAAATAAAAAGAAAAAAGAAAAGAAAAAATGCTTAAATAAAAGTATCATGGAGGAAAATGCATATGTTTTACAAAGTTGATTATGATTAGTGTCTCCTCCTAAAGTTGTATTGAATGGGTAATTTGAATATGATACATATGAGGTAGATGTGGCTTTGAAGGATCACTCCATATAGTTTTAATATATCATCATCAATTGTATGGGTGATTCCTTCTAGTTGGTTATGCTTTATATGGTCTGTGGTGTGAGATCTTGAGTTTGAGCTGTCAAACATAATTTTCAATTCATCATAACGGATGGTACCTAGTGTTGAATGAATGTTAGTTTTACATTTGATGTTGCATTGAGTGTTACTTTTGTTTCACTAGCTTTGGTGGATTTTACACTATATTACCCAAATACATCTCACCTTACCCTTACCCACATTACAACCTTGGAAAGTCCTTTGATTCATGATTATGCATGTGAATCCTAGTGGTGGAGAAATGAAATATATGCAAAGTTGTGGATTGTTATTATCATGAATGATGATTGAGTATACCTATGGATCTATTTTATTTAAACACATTTTATCTAAGTCTACCTCTAGATTGCTCAGTTTCTAAGGGTGATGAATGTTGATTGATCATGAGTAAAAGCTTTGAATGTTGAGTTCTTATTATGGTTTTTGAAAGTCATTCATCTTTACTTATAATTATTTATTCTTAGGAACTATGAAAATTGAGTAAGTGTTTTAGTTTGTGACTTTGATTTTGATTATTTGTCCAAGGAAGATCAAAAGCTAAGTATGGGGGAACTTGATATGTGCTTAATTGTTAATACATTTAATCCTTGACATTTAGAGATTAATTCTCTAAAATGCTTAAGATACTCACTTTAGTTCACATTTGACCTTAGGTACAATTTGGAAGCGTAATAGCTAAAGTAAGTTGAAAGCATACTCGTTGAGTCATCTTCTCAAGATTCATACTCTATTTTCTTCATGGAGCAAGAAGGAGAAGGATTAGAATGGAGATGAAACAAGAAAATAACAAAAGAATAAAGAATGACAAAAATCATGGCCATGAAAAATTTGTCATAGCCATGAGACCTAAGTCACGCCCTTGACAATTGTGTATGGGCATGACATACCAAGTCACGCCCATGACTTGCTACCTGCCCCATTTTTAACCTAGTTTTTCACTATAGAGGGACTGTTTTGTGACGACAGACACTGATATGATTGGATCATCTTATATTTTCTTATGTATTTCAATGTCTTTTCAATCTTATTTTTGTGTTTAAATACTCAATTTGTGCTCATCTTGTGTTTACATATAGATTAAAGGAGTGACAAAGTTTGGAGAGCCATCCATAGAGGATAAACTATTAAGGGCATTCGAAAGAGAATCAAAGAAGACTTGAGAAATAACCCATGGCCACAATCGTGGGGAGTCAGCCATGATCATGATAGAAGCTTGATCATAAGGCCACGATCGTGGGGAGTCAACCATGATCGTAATAGAGAACAGATAAACTGGCCACAATCATTCACTAAAGGGCACGATCATGGCCTGCATGTAGACAGACACGGACGACCTTCCGAACTAGAGTTTTTGAGGGGGCTTTTTGGACTTTTGAGGCACAGGAAAATCCTAGGATTTACCCTAAATGGAACATACTACAAAAAGAAAGAGAGGACGACCTAGAAGAGTAGCCTCCAATCTGCCACTTTTAGAAAAACTCCAAGAAGAGAGAGAGACTCTTAAAATCTTCCATTTTTGGAAAGCTCCAAGAAGAGAGAAAGAATCAACAGAGAAGTTTTTGTTATTTTCCATAAGCTTAGTTAATCTCTTTCAGTTTCAATTCTTTATTTTCATATTTATTCAGTTAGTTTAAAGCTTTCTTAGTGTTAATCACGTTTTTACATGTTCTAGAATATTTAGAATAAATGTTTGATGGATTTTGTAGTTGAACTTTATCAAATTTTTGTAAGGAACCTTTATGTTATATCAATGGATTTTTATTCCTTCAATTTTCCAGCTTTAATTTTTATTGTTTGAGTTTATTTATGTGTTTTTTTATATCTGAATTTGTTGGGCATTTGAATGTTTAATGGTTTATATTATAGGTTTTTCCTAATTTGTGATGATCTTGATTAATTTGTGCTTAATAGTTAAGATTTATGCAAGTTCTTAGATTCATGATCAATTAATTTGGGTTTTTGTGTAAGTTGTGTGTGCTGAAATTTTCATTTTGATGCAATTAGTTTAGAGTTTGTAATTTGGGTTATGATTAGTCATTTGTTAGCATAAAGAGTTTTGATTTCTATTAAGTTAGTGTTGAATTTCAGTTTTTATCACTTCGCTTATAATTTCCAGCTTTGGTTTTATTTAATTGAGTATGAGTTTTGTTTATTTAATATCAATTGTGCTTAATATGAACATGTGTGGCTAGACTATTTAGGACTTTGGAGATATTATAAGAATGAATGGATGGAAATTGTTAGAATGGAGTTGAATTTCTCTTAAATTGGTGCTTGTAGGTCTAGGTTGGTTTATGATTTAGTATAAATGTCATGAATTAGGAATTGCTTATAGGTTGATCACCTTCCAGGTAACTTTCTAATCCGAAGGCTAGGGTTAAGCTTGTGATATGTAATAGTCCATAGTGATTTTTAGAAGTAACAATAGGTTAGTTGCATTTGTTAGGATACTTAATCAACTAATCTAGGATCCCGTACCTTTAGGTTACACCTTCTGAGCTTATGAGTAGTGGCCTAAGTTAGTTGTTTCATAGTACCTAATGCATCTTCGCTATTGAAATTAGAGAGCCTATTCTAGGTTATAGTGGAGATCAGGGCATTTCTAGAGCTTATTAGTTTTGCGTAATTTAAAAAAAATAAAAGTTCAAGAGCTTAATTGAGTCCATAGGCTAATATTAAGATGAGAGTACCCTTTTTTTAGATTCAAGGATCAATGAACATCCCGAAATCCTAAAGATATCTCCAATTCTTTACCATTGTTATTAGACTTTTCTAAATTTGCTTTGTGCTTGTCTTTTTGGTTAAGTTCATTGCATATTATCTGTCTTGTCTTCATCATTCCAAGGTGTTTTGTTTTCTTTTATTACAACATTTGAAATAGCATTTGCATCCTAGCTATCTATGGTTCTACCCTAGTTCACTATTTACTGCATAGTTTGGTAGTTAGGAATTTATTATTTGGTAGTTAACGACAAGCTATCAGAAACTTATGCGGACGGACCAGGTTTTTCTTCATTTTCTCTTCTTTTTCCAGCAAGAATGGAGGTGGAAGAAGCTACTTTTTAGAGACTCATAGAGAAGATGGAAAGCTAACTTCCCGATACCAGTTTGAAAGTGAAATCGATGCCTAGAATGCACAATTAAGATTATCTTATCTTTGTGTAATGTGAATCTCTATCTCGGAATTGTTTATGTTATCCTTTTCTTATTGGGTATGGGTATTCATGTATGGATAATCATATTCTCATTATCATTACATTATTTATATTGTGAACCCATTGTTAGAACCATTAATGCAATTTGTAATCATTGTATTTGGATTCATTGCTAGAATATTCAATATAATTTGTAATTGTTATATTAAGATTCATTTGTGGAAAATAATAGTTTCAAATAATTAGGGATAACTTACCTTAGGTTAAATGATCCGAGCTTGTATGGTTGTTTCTTAAATTAGTATGTTTTCCATTTCGTAATACTGCTGCCCAATTAAATCTAGAGAGCATATTTTAAGTTATTTGGTATTTAGGTTTAATTAATGATCGTATTTTCATTAAACACGACCTAAGGAAAAATTAAGATTAACAGAACTTGTTATTAGTCCACAACTAAAAGTTCTAGGAGAGAGGTGAAAGCATTCTAACAATGAAAGATGTTTAATTATGTGTAGGTCGAGATTAATTCGAGAATCAAATTTCACACATACTCATCACTTTTATTGTTTTCGACTGTTTTCTTTGATTTGTTCTCGTTAGTTTAAGTTACTTTATTTTCTCAATTGTCTCAAATCAACCCCCCTTTTATTTCTTTTACATCAATTATTTTCATTGCAAAAATTAACCCAACATTCCCTGTAGATACGATCTCGACTCACTACAGTTATAAAATTTTAGTGTACAGAGTTAGGTAAATTTTACAATGCACTAAACACGTACTATGACCCTGATGTATGAAATAACTGTCAAAACGTTGAGTCTAAAAGCAGTCCCCATGTCAGTTATCATGGCTGCCACGATCATGGCCAATGAGTCACAATCGTGGCACTTGAAATTTGACTTCTGTCATATTCGTGGCCAGTAAATCATGATCATGGTCTGGTCCTGTTTGGATTCTGTCACGATCGTGGCTTGTGCTTGTTGCTTCTGTCACGATCGTGGCTTTGGCTCCTCCTCCATGTTTTCTCCAGATCTTCTCCGGTCTTCTTTACCTGGTCTCAAACACTAACAAACTCATTAAAACACCTCAAATGCACAAAATTAAAACCTGATGACATGCTTTAAACCACATAACACTAAAAAACACAAACACACAATCACACTAACACAATTCTAATCCTAAACATGCACAAATCATCTAAGAAATACTCAAAAGCACACTTAAATATCTATCAAAACATAGTATAATTTACACGTATTAATTGTTATTGTCTTATACTAGATGAAATGAATTTCTTTTAGGTAGGTGTCAATGATTACAAATGATTTACAAAGGATTTTATTTACACTCACTGAGCTCGTTTAGCTCACACTCTATTTTCTACTTTTAAATAAAACCTTCCAGGTGTATGTTCAAGGGCTTCAGTAGTAGGGACTCACCTCGCGAGTAGTCAACTTCGTTACATGCTGCTGCATAGGCATTTTTTCCTTGTACATATTTTTGAGAACTATTGCATATCTTGATTATGTTTTGGAATGTACATTTGTGTAAAGAATGGATGTGTATAAAGGTTTTTTTTAAAGAAATGCATGATTTTGTTTTAGCTTTTCAAATTTTATTGATGTAACTTTTTGAGGTTGCGTGTGAGTGGATTTGAAGTCCACAATTTGTAGATGAGAAATTGATGTGATAATAGAAGTGTTTTGCAATTTTACCGGGACTTTGAGTTTTTTAGGATGAAAAAATATAACTATTGTGCTGCCAAAATTTTTAATAAACTGAAAAATAAAACTCCACCGTTTACATTTCATATTGTTAAGTAGAAGATTTTCCATAATAAGGGCAATAGGCTTAGCTTCGTGGGAACTTTTCAGCCAATTTAGATATCGACTGGAGGGCTACCATGAAGTGTTTGGCAGGTCGCCTAGTCATTTAAAAAAAAATATCTGTTAGTGTTGGTATCATAGCCCTTTTTTTTTAAAAAAAATAAGTTACCTCCTTTTTGGTTAATGTTTTTACGTTGTTTTAAAAGTGAGGTGACCAACAAAATGTTGTGATTTATATGCATATGGTTTCATAAACTTAAAGTTTTATATATTTTCATTTGTATCGAATACACAACATGATGCACAGCGATGCCGTGGACGTCTCAGGAGATTTATTCCAATGACTCCTGCACCTAAGGCACCTCTAGCATGGGAGGGTGAACACATGCCAGATTCAGTGAGTTCTTCTATTAACAAGCTACATGCAGAATCTTTAGGGCCGGCGAAACCAGCCTGGGTGAATTTTAATGCGAAACAGATAGCTCAAATACTCGTTGCAGCGATGTGACAGTCACCTCAGAATATGGAAGCCTTTGGATGTTCAATTGAGTGCATCTATAAATTAGGCACAAAGACTTTTGATGAAAATGGAGATCCCGAGAGTGCACTCACATGCTTATACTAGGTTATAAAGATATACAAAGTTGTGGGATGCACAAATGAACAGAGAGTTCTGTTTTCCACCTTTCTTCAAGAGGACAAGGTGAAGGATTAGAGGGAGGCTTTTGAGAGACAACGTCTGGATGGGGTATCATAGGAAGAATTTCATAGAGAGGTCACAGACAAATTTTACCCATAAAGTTATAAGGATGCTAGGGTAGAGGAATTCTTTTGTCTAGAATAGGCTTTGATGTCAGTGATAGACTATCAGAAGATAGAGGATCATTTAGCAAGAGATCCTTTGGGTCACCAATTAGGCCCAAGGACTCCCATAACACTAGAACCCTAGTGCCAGAGTGTGCTACTTGCGGTAAAAGGCATATGGGTGAGTGTCAAGAGGACTACTTTATCAAAGATTGTCTACAGTTAGTTGCTACAAAAAGATCTT
Organism: Erythroxylum squamatum; assembly: GCA_025629845.1. NCBI lineage: Eukaryota > Viridiplantae > Streptophyta > Magnoliopsida > Malpighiales > Erythroxylaceae > Erythroxylum > Erythroxylum squamatum. Next base: position 5,254,720 of record JAOTBA010000009.1, on the reverse strand, counting down.
TAGCTGTGTCTTCAGCACCTCCACAAGTTATAAGGGGTTATAGATAGGGCGGTCGGGGTTCTCAAACCAGATGGTCGAGTTTTACTGTAGCCAATAGAGGTTCAGGGAGTAAAGGAGCAGCCCCTATAGGACAGGCAGGAAGACTCCGCATAGAGGCCCAATTTTTTACAGTCACTCAATAGGAAGCCGATACCACAATAGATGTAGTCACCGCTATGATTTAAGTCTTTGAGTAAAGATGCTTATGCTTTAGTAGATCTTGGTGCTACACATTCTTTCATGTCTATAGGTTTTTCTCCAAAATTGAATGTTGAGCTTCAATTGTTAAATGCCGAGATAGTAGGTTCCATCGTAACCGGAAACTCATTTTTTGCTAAAAGAGTGTTTGTAGATAGTATGTCACGACTCAGAACTACATCGGACACTTGACAACTGCCGCATACCCAGGCTAAGAATACTCGTTGTACCCTTAACTTGACTATGTAAGGCTAACTAAACATCCTTTGAAAACATTTGGATAGTACAATGACTGTATTATAAAATCCAAAAACTCAATTAAAATACCTGTAAATCAATTTTAAATGCACTTCTATATTCACATTTAAAACTCCACCACAACTTCTAGACTTTTAAGTCCACTCAAGAGCAATCTCAACAGCAGTACAAAAGGTTTATACATAAGGTTATTTACAAACCACAAGAAAGTCAAAAGTTAATTTACAAAATCATAAAGCATATCAACACATCCAACTTAATAAAAATAGTTCATGAGCCACTATGTAACAAATGTACAAAAAAAAGACTACCCAGGTGCGGTAATGCCCCGAAAATGTCAAAAGACCGCACGATCCAGTTAGAGCTTCAAACTCACCAAATTAACCTACATGGTAGGAAAGCAAAGGAGGTGAGTACACTGTATGCTCAGTAAGTAAGAAAACATATGTTGCAAACAGAACCCGATACACACCAAGACGGTCTAGATAACCTAAGGACTGGTTTTTCATGCATCTAGCATGCACATAACCACCTGTGAAGTGAACATATATGACATAGAAATGCATAGGCTTAGCCTATGATTCAACATTTACTGGTTAGGAACCACATAGGCCTAGCCTATTAATCACTCATTTAGTGAACATAGGTTCTAGTTTCATTAGACAAAAGCAGAAAAGCATCACGTGTATAAATCAAATATCGTTAGGAAAATAAATCTCATAATAGGCCAGAACAACCATGAGCGTCACCACTAGTCAGCCAAACTAGTGTGCACACCTACCGATTCCCAGTGTTGGCTCGACTTTCATCCATGGTGAGTCCAAACTACGGTTGACAAGATTGTCATGACCCTAGGTGATGACCTTGTCAGTGACCAGACCTCTAGGTGTGTAATCACCTGCAAGTCCCGTAGAAAGGTATCGATATGGGGACTCGAATTTTATGTACCAGCATCAAAGGTATAGGGGTCACTTAAGCTGTTGTGCCAAGGACATGAATGGCCAATCCTTACCTCACTAATCACAAAAATCATATACAAATATTAAGTAATAAAATCAAGTAAGGCACCATGCCTTTATTTATTGGTCCAACCAATAAAATGGAGCCTTGCCATGGCTTTAAGCCAAAAGAGAACACATATACGTAGCATACATGACTCGGTTATGCATATGTGAGTTCCAAAACATTATTTCATACAATAAAAGTCATCTTTTCACTCTAAGTGTAAAGTTTTTCAAAAATATAGTTTTAGAAAATAAAACGTTGCCCTTTGCACTTCAAGTGAAGGTTTGTTAAAAACAATATCATTTCTTAAAATACGTGATAAAAGCATCAATTGCACTCCAAGTGAAAAGAGTTATTCAGAACAATGTCGTTTACTAATTACAAAAGTATACTAGTATCTATTTGAGATTCAATTTTACTATGCATTACCTAGGTTCAAAATTCATATAGAAGTCATCATGCATGTCTTGGGATGTCCTAATCCTATTTGAGAGATATGGTTTCCCCAACTCACCTTAAAACAAGGTGTACACTCCTTTGACTTCAACAATCCTCGGTACTAGCTCTTTGATCCAGAACTCCCGAGCCTTTATACATACAAATATACAATGTATTTACTACTCAATCATGCATCTCATATTCATACACCACCACAACCAAATTCATCCCTAATCAATCATCATAAATGTTATTCTAACATATGTCAATTGGTCAGTAATTTACTTACTACATCAGCTCAATGTCTCCTCAACCATCAAGCTAACCTAACCTTATGTGCAGTGTTTACATCCTTTTCTTCCTAATGTTCCTTTATGAACAAGCTATCCTCTTTTAATCATAACTCTTTCTATAAAAATCCAAATGCCATGATTCTTATGCCCCCCCCAAACTAGACTTCCATTAGTCTTACTATATCCAAAAATTTCACAAGCAGCATCTCCCTTTAAAATGTAATCTCCATCTAAATTATGTCCTGTTTCTGGTAAGAAACAGATTGTCAACCATTACTCAACCCTCAATAAATCATTATAAATACGTACCCTAACAAAACCGACTCACAGAAGCATTAATAAGACATCAATAATCATTTTTCATGTTTTATACTTTCACTAATTCGGACTCTAAGGTCCTCAAAGATTAGGAAATAATACAAGGTTCATACACAAGGGTCTATCACAAGAAGTATTAGGGAAACAAGCATAACTCGAGCTTTAGTCACTATTTTGTCAAAAGACTTTCACAGAGGTCAATTTAAGACCTATATCTACAACTTTCATTATTTGGGTTTCTTCAAATTCATGCTCTAAGAATATGAAAGACAGATCAAAAGAGAAAGATGAAATTGAAACCAGAATTTCAGCTTACCTTGATAACTTCTTTCCTTCTCCCTTTCTCTTCGCCCTTTTCTCCCCTTCTCTTCTCATTTTCATTTTTCTCACTCTTTTAACCTTATGGCTGATCTTCACTCTCACTTCTATTGCCTTTTTCATCTATTATCTCTAGAAAATTCAAAGGAAGTCAAACTAATACACGTGTCATCATTCCATTGGTACATGTGTCACCATTTTATTAGTACATACGTTATCCTTCTTTTGGTCCATATGTTACTATTTTATTAGTCCATGTGTCACTTACTTTAGGCTCTATATGTCACTCATTTAAGCCTCCATATGTCACTACTTGTAAGGCTACACATGTCACCAATTATAAGGATATATATGTCACTATTTGTAAAGCTACACATGTCACCATTATATTGCTCCACATGTCACAAGTCTAAAGTGCCATTTGTCACAAACATAAAGGGCCACTTGTCATAATTATACTCAAGCCACTTGTCATCCAATTAACCGAGCCATTTGCACTTATTTCCAATGTCACATGTCACCATTTCATAGGCCTAATTAACTTAAATTCCTATGTCTTGCTTTTTAACATTTTTTTAAGACTAGATGCACATATCACCTCATCAATTACTCAATTGTAACAATAAATTCCCAATTCACTAATTGTAATCCATCAATTTATGTTAATCGTAAATCGAAATGCAAAACATTGGGAATGCACTTTCATATCACATTCATTTTCATTCGATACCCCAGAATATGTCAATTGAGTGCATATACTATCTTGCAATGTTTTCTAAATCACGATTCATATGTGCATACGAATATTATGCATGTGAATGAAATGCACCTCGTAAATTCTTAAATGAAATAACTTATGTGATTCAATTTAAGAGTTTAATCTTTTAACAATTTTATAAGGTAGGATATTACATAGTAAAATATTGATAGAGGGTAAAGAGTTTTCGATAAGCCTGATTATATTGGATATTGGATATTTTGATGTTATTCTTAGAATAGATTGGTTGTCCACACATCGTGTAGTGGTTGATTATTTTAAAAAGGACGTTAGGCTGAGTCAATTGGGGAAACCAGAGGTAACATTTCTTGCGATACAAAAAGCTCATTACAAGTTAGTGATCCAGAACTAGATCCGTAACTACCAGTCTATAGTGGTTAACCTATTACAGGTAATTGGTGCAGAATTAGTTTTATAACTAGTAGTTAAACAGTCATGAGTAAGTGAAGTGAAACTAGCTCCGTGACCTTATGCCTAAGGGAACCATAGTGCAAAGAAGTTTATGGTGGGCTATATCATATAAGAAGTTCATGAAAATAAATAATGCCGCCATTATTTTCTTTCAAATTAAAATTAAGAAATCTGGTTTTAAAAGGTTTATATGTTTTATATTGGTATTTTCTTATACTAAGTGGAATGAATTTCTTTTAGGGATGTGTCAATAATTACAAATGATTTGTAAAGAATTTTATTCACACTCACTAAGATCGTTTAGCTCATACTTTATTTTCTGTTTTAAAATAAAACCTCCCACAGGCTTTAATAGCAGTGACTACACCTCGCGAGTAGTCAACTTCATCACGTGCTGCTATATAAGCATTTTTTTCTTGTACATATTTTTGAGAACTATTGCATATCTTGATCATGTTTTGAAATGTACATTTGTGTAAAGAATGGATGTGTATAAAGGTTTTTAAATGAAATACATGACTTTGTTTTAGCTTTTCAAAGTTTATTGATGTGACTATTTGAGGTTACATGTGTCCAGATTTGAAGTCTATAATTTCAAGTTGAGAAATTGATGTGATAATATAAGTGTTTTAAACTTTTACAGGGAATTTGAAATTTTAGGATGTAAAAATACATCCGTTGTGCTTTCGAAATTTTTAATAAAATGAAAAACAAAATTCCACTGTTTACATTTCTTATTGTTGAGTTAAAGCTTTTCCATAAAAAGGTAATAAGCTTAGCTTTATAGGAACTTTCCAGCCAATTTAGATATCGAATGGAGGGCTACTGTGGAGGGTCGAGCAGGTTGTTTAGTCATTTTAGGATAGGAGCTTGTCATATACGATAGTTGATTTCTTAACAAGCAATTCTATGCTTGAGGTATAAGAGGATATAGTACATTTAGTTCTCAGTTGTTAAAAGAATCCCTCGGAATTGAAATTTGACGTCTCTAATACAGAGAAGTCAATTGATGTTGAAATATACATATTGCACCAAACGGGACAAAGACTCTTCTTTCCTTTAAAATGCTCTTTCATATGTATTAATAATCAGACAAAATATGAACACCTGAATATTGGACTAGAACATTTAGTTGATCTTTCAGCCAAAGAAGTTCTCATCAAAGGAGATTCTTAATATGTGTTATGCCAAGTGGTAAGGAATATAAGTGTAACATCCCACCCCCAATGGGAAGGGTAAAATAGTAATTTGGAAAGGGGCGAGAGTGTATAGTATTATGTTGCCATATTCGTGCATACCATTACACGTGAATAGTGAAATTGCACATGAACTTGACTGTACATGCATTCATGACATTTCCCGGTATATGTGTTTAAATGGGATTTTTGTGAAAAATATATGGTTGTCGTGCTTGAAATTTATTCAGAGTGGATGGGTATATTTTTGGGAAAAATTAGAAATTGATTGGCAATTTTCGGGAAAAATTTTCGGACCGAAAAAAATTGCCAGGTGGCTAACTGATTGGTTTTCGGTACCGAAAATGTCTGCCCAATGGCACTGGAATATTGGGTAAATGATGTTGGGATTATAATTGGGACTATTGGTATTGGATGATTTAGAAATTTTATGTATTAGGGTTTATTTTATTAAATGATATTAGTTGATTTTGTCTTTTCCTCTCATGTCATGCCAAGTGTTATGGTGACTCACCTTGAATTCATTTAATGTCTTTGTTTTGTTTCTCACATTCTCGACACTTCCACTAAAGATTGAAAGAGAAACAAGGGCTTTGAGAGTTATTTTTCTTTCCCTCTCATCCGTGGATGCTTGCTCCTTCTTCTCCATCGATTTTTCCTCCCTCTTTTAGCTAAAATTGCTACTCTTCTTCACTTAAACCAAGGCTCTTCATTGTTAATTGCTTGTTCCTCCTTGTGTGTTCACAAAGAAAAATATCCACCCTAAGCCTTGTGTGAGTGATGGTCGTATGAGGTAGAGAACTTAGAATAGTTTGAAGAGTGAAGTTTTGGAGGCTTCAAAGGTAAGAGACATGATTTCTCTCATGGTTTTGTAGTTAAATTAATTCCTTGTGATATTCTTTAAATTTAATTCATGAGGATTGTGTTTGGTGAGTATGGATATGTCATATGCATGGCTAATTTGAACTAAAATGATGATTAACTTGAGTTGGGAGGTGTTGAGATTGCAAGGCTTATAGTTGTATCATGGAGACAGATTCGTGGCTCTCTTTGACTAATTTTTTTGAGCTGTTTAATGTGCGAATCTTGAGAAACTCAAAACATAGAAGTTGTAGATCTAGCTGTCTACTATCTTCATGCATTTTTCCACGATTTTAGGGTGAGCCAAATAAGAGTAATAGGCCCCTAATTGAATCTGGTTCAGAACACCAACGAGATTGAAATAAAAACTGAAAGTTAATTGTTTGAGGACCTTAGTGTTAGAATTGGGTGATTAGCTCTTCTTACGAAATGTTCAAAAGTGTTTCATCTAAGTTCTGTAGAAAGGAAATTTTAATTGGATGAGTATGTTGGTAGATATGGCCGAATAAGTGAAGGTTGTTACTAACCTTAGTGATACAGAAGAAAACAGAAACAGGTCAGGCTTGTAAAAATCACAGTAAATCCAATTTAAATTATTTTTGAGCCGTCTTTGGATATGTGATATCCATATGAGTTTATTGAAAATGAAACTTTGAATCACCTTAATTGGATGTGAAATGAGTGAGTTATAAGGTTTTGAGTCAGACAAGGTCCAACCTGTGACTGCATGTTAGAGCTGATTGTAAATAGGAGATTTGAATGCCCTTAATGACCGAATTAGACCATGGTTATAAAAGAAGAAATGTAAAGTTATGTGTTAAGTAGAGTTCTGGAAAGTTTGAAAAACATTGGACCTATGTATAAGGAGTTATGACCTATGGAAGTTGGTATGTCGGAGAAAATTTTGTAGATCTGCCATTGTAGTAGTGTAAGTCGACTTGGATCCTCAGATAAGTCGACTAGCACATGCACAGTAGTGTAAGTCGACTTGGATTCTTAGGTAAGTCGACTTGCACATACATAGTAGAGTAAGCCAACTAAGATCCTCCGACTGGTCGACTAGGACATGTAACTTGTCCGTCCGACCTCCGATTTACCTGATTCTCGAGACATCGGATTCGTGAATCATTTAATTTCATTTCTATGTGAAATTGGGAAATTTTAAAAGGAAAAATTGACAAAAATTGGTTAGGTTAAAATGAGGGGATCGGGTAGCGATTTTTGAACCTTTTGACGTCCGAATTGAGCGATTCTAGTGTCTGGTTTCCTTGGGCATAGGGGAACATTTTTACAATGTGATTTATGGAATGATACCGAGAATGTCACGAACATGCATTGTACACATTTTAACTGCTACATGTGCATCATTAAACAGTACTGATTGTATATTTGGTAATGTTTATGTACTTTGACCATTATAGAGGCACATTGGAGCGTCGATCTACCGACGTTGCTGAGACTTCCCGGCACTAGCACGGAAGCTATAGGTGAGTGACCTAGATGGCTCTCTCTCAATTACTATATGTTCACTGTGGAGATAATGGCGGGTTAG